>JAKLLW010001317.1:0-16213 GCA_022814695.1 Neocatenulostroma microsporum
AGCTTATAAAAGGACCTAGTACTAGAGCTAAAGCGGTATAGGCTAAGTCGTAGACTATACTTAAGGACAAGATAGAGCGACACGCTTATCTAGCTCTAACTAGCTTACGTAAAGATTTCTATTAGGCTCTAAGCTTAAGCGACCCCTATCTCGCTCTAATCTACTAGACGAATCTCTTTACTAGCTAGAACAACCTCTATAGCGACGCCTTAACTCTTACTATAATAGTAGATCTCTACGGCTCTTAGATACAAATAAGCGCTATAACTAGTACTAGTAAGCTAACTCGCGGTATAGTATATATAACGCTTAGTTAAGGAGCTAATAAGTATAGTAGTCGCTCTTAATTACGAACTCTAAGAGCTAACGTTATCTAAAGCGGCACTCTAGGCTTCTACTCTTAGTATACTAGTAAGCCTACTTATAAAGCGTATACTAACTAGAAGGACTATTATATACTTAATATCGAGAAGAGACCTTACTAGAAGGATATAAAGCCGGAGTAGAAGTAAGCGTTTAAGTACTTCTATAAAGTACTACGTAACAACGAGGATACCCGTAACTTTAGAGCGGATAACCTTAAGGACCCTATTACTATTAGTATTCGGAACCAATTTATAGTAGTAGACAATAGCCGTATTATCGATATTACCGAGACTAAGTCTAACGCTCTAGTAGTACTAGCCGCTCTAACTAAATTTAGAATAGCTTGTATTCGTAAAGTTAGTAGTAAAGTTATATCGGTACGTAGTAATAATACTATCGACAACCGATAGGTATAGGATACTAGTTCTAATACTTATATTATTAACGACTTTACTAGAGCCGGCTTCGTTACCTCTAATACTAAGCCTAAGAGCTATATTATTAAGGCTAGAGCTAGTTAATTTTTAGTAGTAATAGTTAGTACTATTATTCTAAATATACTAGACTTCTATAGTAATAGCTATACGACTAAGCTATAGCTTAACGACGTTTAGTATATACTAGGCTTTCTAGTTAATATCGTCTCGGACGTTATTATAAGAGACTCCTATAGACTGTAGGTCTATAGATAGAAGAATATCGTTATATTTTAGGACTATAACGATAACGAGATACTAATTACGTAGCTTATCCGTCCTTAAGCTACGCTACCGTACTTAAATATCCGCTCGCCTTCGTAGTATCGAGTATCGCTACGCTTACTTAACTAGCCTATTAATAGTAAAGATATACCGCTACCTATTAAGGAAGTAGTTAAATACGCCTTTACTACTATTACTAGAAAGTAAACTAGTAAGTAGCGCCGTCGCCCTTATATACTTACTAAGGAGTAAGTATATATAGTATATAGCTATAGTAGTATACCTCGTATCGATTACCTTAACTTAGCTATTAATAGTATCTACGTTACTAAGCAGCCTAGTAAGTAGTAGCTATTTAAGTTAAAATACCCTCCGTATACTAGTAGTAAGAGTAAAGAGATACCGTCTTAACGATAGCGCTTCTATATTAAAACGGCTTATAGATACGTTTTAATAGATATAACTTATTTTAAGCCTAGCTTTAATAGCTATCGTTATATAATATACGCTTCCGACAAGTACTTAGCGTACTACTTTACTACTACTACGGATTAGGCTATAGAGGTAGAGTATATTAAGTTTATTAAGATAATCTACGCTATAGCTCTATACTATAAGTAGTATATCGAGGTTGTTAGTACTAATAAGACTAGAACGCTTAGTAACATATTTAAGAGCGTCCTTCTTAATAATAGTACTATCTACGAGTAGTTAGCTCTCTATTCGTATACTTAAGTAGCTACTAAGAGACTAGGGGGTATAATAGTCTAGATAACTCGTAGTATTCTTACTACTTCGCGACTACCTTATACGCTCTAGCCGGAGGTTACTATAATAGCCTACTATATTCTTAATCGATTGCCTATTTAGAATAAAGGCTAGAAGACTCTATTTTAACTTCTTACTAGAGCTAAGCTAGACTATACTTATATAAGAGCCCCTAGTTACCTCGCTTACGTTTATATATATTAGGAGAAGTTTAGCTTACTATACGGCTATAAGAAGGTCTATCTAAGGGCTATTATTAGTTACTTAGTTAGTTACGACTCTACTAATATCTACCGTATCTAGGTCCCTTCTTCTAACCGTATTATTAGAGCTCGCGACGTCGTCTTTAACGAGTCTACGTTTTATAATCTAGTATAAGTAGATCTCGGCTATATCGTACCTTTATACTAGTACCTAGCGATATTTTATATACTAGACGATGCTATCTATAATAACGGTTACGACGACGTTATTAGCTTCTATTAGGACACTGTCTAGTAGTAGCCGGATGTAACTATAGCTAAGGGGGTAACAAATACTACAAATACTACTACGGATATTACTATAACTAAGATAGGAATAGTACTAGAAGTAGCAATGTCTAATATAGCGGTAGTACTAGAAGTAGTAGGAAATTAGATCGCTACTCGTAGTAGCCGCTTCGGTAATAAGGCTCTACTACGCTTTAATATCTATCTAGTAGTATTTAACTTCCTTATACCGTAGTAGTAGGTACTACGATAATAGCCCGCTAGTACCGAGCTAGTTCCTTATTAGTAATAATAATAATAGTCCGACAATCTAGTCGAGCCCTTATCTATTAAGTTACCGCTAGCGACTCTAGGCCCTAATAGATATAGTAATAATACTCCGCTTAAGCTTTAAGGCTTTACTTAGTAAATACTAGAGTTTCCTATCTAATCTATTAAGCCGCTATTAAATAAGACGCTTACTAACTATATCTCTAGCCCGAGCTATAAATACTTCGCTATTAACGGCGAAACAGAAACGGACTTTATAGACCCTAAGCGTCTAAAGACCTTCTACGTAACTATTAAGTACGTAGCTCGCGTATTTACCGCTAGAGTACTTATCTTAAGTATTGTTTAGGAGATTAAGTAGTAGCAAACTATACTAAATAGTAAAGTCCGCTATTACTGTCATCGTGCTGGGGGTTATGTCACATGACGCCGCTAGGGCTACAGTGTGCTCGCAGTCGTCTGGTCTTAGACAAGACAAGACAGCGATAGCTACTACCTACGTACCTTGACTACTACTACACCTTGTAATACCTCGTTACCTTCGCCTCTTATCCTTCGCAATGTAGCCCTCTCGTCTCGTCCGGCTAGCAGTACAGTGCGCAGCAAGGACGACTGCCACACGACTGTGCGTACGGACAGCACGTCGACATAATGGTGACCGTGCCAGGGGGATTTCTTCGATTCAGCGGCTAGTAGCTACGCCAGCAGCGACAATGACGACCTTACGAACCATACAAGCTAGGACAAGACAAGCCAGATCAAGACCATACACCAGTACAAGACCACACGCCAGCTAGACATGACACGCCAAGATACAAGTACAAGCACAGGAACACGCACCAAGACCAAGTACAAGACTAAGCACAAGTACAAGAACAAGCACAAGACAAGCTAGTACACGGATACCTGTAAACCTTATGAGCTGGTCTCATCGAGTACTTGGATACATGGCCATCATTGGCACTCTTGATACATGGCCACCTTCTGGCGATTTTGCAGAGCCGGATACCACTTACACGATGTGGATATCGCTCTGACCCTGAGCATCACGATACCTCCTGGACCAGCAAGCCGCTTGAGCCGTACGAACCATCTGAGTCATGGCCCTTGGCATGGTATCTGGAAGCTGCCGAGCATGACTAGCGTACAGCACGCTAGGCACTTGTCGCTACCGGCATGTCCCTTCGGTGAGATGAGAGTGCACGCTCATCCTATTGGAACACATGGCCGCAGCGATAAGGCTGAGCCGGCTGTGCGTACGCGAATACGGCACTCCTGCATCCTCCTAGCTGTAGGCGAGTCTGTCGAGACACGCCACAGCATAGGCGAGCAGTAGTACTGCAGTCAGACGACGCAGCTCCACAATACCCTTGCTGACCAGGAGATGAACGAATTCCCTTTTGTACCCATGGTTCCTGCCAGTTTCGATCGGTCTTGTACCGATCACTTTCATCACTTTCACCGATATTGCCACCAGCAGCAGTATCATCATCTAGGACATCGAATACTAAGCCATCATTTCGAACAACTCAGCATTCCAGATTTTTACCAATTGTTTCCCCTCCCGCACCACTATGGACCAAGTCGACCCTCAAGTTGCTATGGCACAAGAGCAAGAGCAGAGCCAGCCATGGCGTGAGCCTGTTCCGGAAGTTCAGTCGGACAGCAGTGCCGGCTCGCCTGTCGTCAATGCTCGCCATGCAGCTGTCGACGACGACGACGATCAGGCTCATGATGCCGGCCAAGCTCAGAACGCTGGCCAAGCTCAGAACTCTGGCCAAGCTCAAGCCGCCAGCCAGAACCAAGGCGCTGGCCAGCACCAGAACGCTGGCCAGAATCGCAACCCCACCTTGCTGGTCCCGGTGTACACACCAGATGGTACTCCGAGTCCAGACCATGCCAACCTAGTGAGGTATCCACCTCCTCCTCCTACCAACACGGTTATGTTCAGGCATCCATGGCCATTGCCAGGAAGTCCAGGTGCTCCACTCTTCAAGGGCGAGAACGTTACTCGGTTCCTTGAGAGCTGGGAAGACTTCACTGCCTCGTATGCTCAGACTGAGTCAGAAGGCTGGCGAAGACTGCCGCGGTACTGCAGCGAGCAGTGTCGTGCGTATGTCGAGAGCAGACGTTCCTTCCAGCTCGGCAACTGGGACACTCTCAAGGATGAGATGTCCACTGAGTTCCGTCAGTATGATGCTTGGGCCATGAAGAACCACCCTGCCTACCTCGACAACCTGTCCCGCAAGCCTCTCACCGACAAGGATGATTTGGAGCAATACTGCCGCGAGTTCAAGACTGTCGCCGACCAACAACATGTGGAAGACTGCAGCATGACCACTCGTACTCAGCTCTTTCTTCGAGGTCTACCTGCGCACATCGCCAAGAAAGTGTCTCTCAGGTTGAAGCTTGACCCCATGGACATGAGGACTTTTCGAAACTTCGAGGCTGTGTACGAAGAGGCTGTGAGTCGCATCCGAGCCAATCGTGCTGTCGACTCAAGCACAGAGAGTCGTCTTGCCGCCATGATGCGTCACTCAGAACAAGAACGCCCGTCGCTCGAACCATCCTTCAATCGTCCGGCTGTCCCGATGGTTGTGAACGCACCAAGTGCTTGGTCAGATGATCTTGGAAGCGTCACCAAGAAGCTGGAGCAACTTGAGATTCGTGCCAACCACCTTGAGCGTAGCACTTCTGCTCCTCGTCCTGTCAATCCATCAATGGGCAATCCACCAACGGGATACAACAATGCCTACACTCCTCGCACCCAGCAAGCATACCCATCAAGATCCGTCCAACCAGCATACCCATCAAGAGCCGGTCCATACAACGGTCCCACTGTCCGTGCTGCAGAAGTATCCGAACCATATGGATATGCCAATGCCAACAGTCAGCCACCATGGATGGCCAATGCTGCTGCCACCCCGAGATGGCAGAGTGGACCAACTCCTCCTGCGTGGCAAGGCAATGCTTCTGGCAACCAACTACCAGACGATCAAGGATGCTGGATGTGTGGTGATCCAGGACACTTCTCTGCTGAGTGCCATGCCATGAACTTCTTAGTCAGCAGTGGCTACTGCTGGAAGCAGCCGAACAACCGCATCGCTGCCGGACGTCCTGAAGACAATGGCCCCGAGCTCAAGCTTGGTCGGAACATCCCAAGACCGAAGATCCGAGCATACGTGCCGGCACTTGAGAAGCTGTGGAACAGAAAGATCGAGTTGCCATCCAACTTGTACGCAGCACAGTACTTCACCAACGCCGAGCCTGCAGCACCACCGCCTGTGTCCAGAACACAGTCCCTTCCGCCTCCTCGCCAGTACCAGCCATTGCCACCTCAAGATGCTAGGGCATATCAGAGACCCACAGTCGAAGATGCTCCTCGTATCCAAGAAGTGAATGAGCATGAGGGTGTTGGTGTCAAGTTTGTTTCTGTTGGCGATGTTGTCTTTGTTGGCGACGAAGAAGGCACTGTCTATGCACAGGACGATGTCGATGAGATTGATGCTGCTGCCGGATATCTTGACAGAGAGACAAGATCGCGGACGAAGGGCCCTTCAGCTCCGAACCAAGAAGCCAACCGTGTGCTCAAGAACCGGAAGACCAAGGAAGCAGCGCTGCCGGCGACTAAGGCTGCCAAGCTTGGTCGATACCAAGTATCTAGCGAGCCTATCGCTCGGAACACTCGCTCGCCGCAGCCAGATCCTCAGATGTCCGGAGCATTGCAGGATGATGAGACTCAGACCATGGTCGGAGACGAAGGCATCGATGACCAAGAGATGCTTGATGGTGAAGTTGAGCAGGACGGCAACGATGGTCTTGTCGAGGAAGAAGACGTGCCCCGCGCTGTCAATCCTCCGAGAAGGAAGAAGATCCCAGCAACCATCCGGAAAGATAAGGCCATTGCTAGAGAGATCGACATCGAGAAGGTCTTCGAGGACAGGATTCTGGATGGTGAAGTCACCATGAAGATCCGAGAGCTGTTTGCAGTAGCCAAGGGATTGACAAGAAGGCTCTACTCGCGAGAGAAGAATCCAGATGCACCAGATATCGACGAAGAAGATGTGCCAGCAGCTGCAGTGCGAGCTTTGTTCGCAAGAGATATCCGTCTCGACGAAGAAGACAGTTCTGGTGCGATCCTCACGCTGCCAAGTGGTGTCCATGTCCAAGCTCTGGCCGTTCCATCCAACTCTGCGCATCCGATCCGATCGATGAAGATGCAGTGGGACGACTCAGACGATGGCATCTCAGAAGCGACCGATGCAGACTTCTCAGCGTTGACTCCGTTCGCCACTGTGCCAAGCCCACATGTGACAGCACACATTGGTCCTGCTAGAGTGGAACAGAACTGTCTCATCGACGAGGGCTCAGAGTGCAACATGATCGGATCCGACACTGTGGAACGAGCTCGTATGCCGATCAACAAAGGTCTTCGTCTACGCCTGAACGGAGTTACTGGATCCAATTGGTTTTACGGCATCTGTGAGAGCGTCGTCGTCGATGTCCATGGAGTCAGTGTCAAGACACCCTTCTTGGTCACAGCAGGGCGTTCAAAGACCATCCTTGGCAGACCATGGGCTCGAGCAACCAGACTTGTTGCCAAGAACTGTGACAATGGCACTTGGGAAGGCACTATCCACACTGCAGCCGGAAAGAAGATCGAGTTCACCGGTGTAGTTGGCAACGATCACTGTCGCACTGTCGATTCGCTTGTCACCAACCCAGCGACCATGCCACTTGCTTCTGGCACTCCACTTGCTTCAAGAAGACCTTTAAAAGAGTAAGCAACACTGGCACCGACACAGATGTTGCTATTCCACGACGGTCGGCCAGATCCATGCATGGTCCAGTACAAGTTCGAGCCGCGACAATATCCATGGTATCTAAGCGGCCAGCACGCGTACGCTTTCAGTCGGCGAGAGCATTGGTGTATCCAGATGGCACGCAAGAGCTTAGCGTGGAAGTACCGTCCGATCCAGAGTGCGAGGGCTCACAGTCGTATAACCGCGCTGAGTCAGATGAGTCCGATCTTGGCAGCGAGCGATGTCGACATAGAAGTGCGCGAAGTACGGCAGCTGCCGAAACGCGGGGTTTAGCGCGGAAATTGAGTTTTAAATCCTCGACCCCGCGAGGATTTAAAACTCAAAATGCGAGGATTGGCCAATCACAACTCCCGCACGCCGCCGCTCGCGAACTTCACTTTTCAGACCTCGCTCGCTCACTCCACTTTTCAGACCCCACTCGCTCACCAACACTTCCGTCTGTATTTTCATCCGCACTTCCGGCCACACGCAAGACGGTGAGATTTGAGTATACTGGAGTCGACAATGCAGAAGAATGCGACATCGTAGAAAGCAGCGACGACATCACCATCCTGGCTCAAGCAGCAATCGTCAACGAGATCCATGCTTTGCGCACTCAGAACTCTCGCGAAGGAGTGTACGTTCGGACACTTTACTCGCGCAAGGACCAGAAAGTGCTTCCAGTCAATGCATCTGTGGACGTTACAGATGGCACTTCTCCTGGTGGCGACATGCTCTGGAAGACGCGGGCCATTGAGCGAGAAGCAGCACTTCCTCCGGATGACCGGCCATTTGCAGAATACCTGGTGAAGCGGTTTTCTACCATGGCTCCTGGTACCAGACTTACACCGGAGCGACGAGATGCACTCAAAGTCGGAGATGGCCTGCTTCCTCAGGAGCGACTGTTATTCGAAGAGATGCTCATACGAAGAGAAGGCGCTCTATCGTGGGAGTTTTCTGAGATTGGCAGAGTAAAGCCAGAAGTCGCACCGCCACAGGAGATCCGGACCATCGAGCACACCCCATGGCAGCATCCAGGCTTTGCCATTCAGCGGAGTCTCAAGCCCATTGCCACGAAGATGGTGAGAGACCGGCTGGATACCATGCTTCTGGAATATTCCCATGCCTCGTACCGCAACCCGTGGTTCATGGTCAAGAAGAAGACTGCTGGGGACTACCGCATGATCAATGCTGCCATGGAGATCAACAGAGTCACTCTCCGAGACTCAAATCTGCCACCATCCACAGATGCCTTCTCCGAAGAGTTTGCAGGCTGCGCTGTTGCCAGTTTGGTAGACTTCTTCTCAGGATATGACCAAGTGCCACTTGCGGAGAAGAGTCGGGACCTCACTTCGTTCGATACACCACTTGGCCTGGTCAGACAGACAACACTGCCTCAAGGAGCCACCAACTCAGTCGCTCAGTTTGTCCGGATCATCACACTCATCTTGCGAGACCACATTCCCGAGCGAGCTCTGCCCTTTCTGGATGACATTGGCATCAAAGGCCCGAGGACCAAGTACAACGACGAAGAGGCCGCACCTGGCATCCGCAAGTACATGCTGGAGCACATCCAATGGATGGATGCTGTGTTGGCAGATCTTGAACGTGCTGGAGTCACCATCTCGGGAGCGAAGTCCAGGTTCTGCTACAACGGACTCTCAGTTGTGGGATATGTCTGCGACTATGACGGCCGGAAGCCAGAGACAGCGAAGGTCATCAAGATCATCGAGTGGCCAGCTCCGAAGGATGTCAAGGAGGCCAGAGGTTTCTTGGGCATTGTCGTCTATTACCGGATCTGGATTGACAAGTTCTCCATCATCGCCTTCCCCATCTACCAGCTGTTCAAGAAGGATGCCGAGTTTGTCTGGACAGCACTTTGCCAACGATCCATGGACATCCTCAAGGAGAAGATCACTTCCGCCCCTGCACTGGTTACGATTGACTACTCGGAGGGAGCTGGGGACATCATCCTAGCCACCGATGCCAGCGGCAAAGGCTGGGGCGGCAATACCATGCAGCTGGACCCAAACAACAAGAAGATACGACATCCGGTCCGTTTCGAGAGTGGTCTTTGGAGCGCACAGGAAGCAAAGTACGATGCTGGCAAACTTGAGTGCCGTGCTGTCCTGCGAGCACTCAAGAAGCTGAGATCTCACCTCTATGGCGTACACTTCATCCTGGAAACCGATGCCAACACTCTGGTTCACCAGCTCAACAAATCTCCTTCCGATCTGCCGGGATCAGTCATGGCCAGATGGATAGCTTGGATCAGACTCTTTGACTTCGAAGTCCGCCATGTATCCGGAGTCAGGAACTCGGCCGCAGATGCTCTCTCTCGGAGACCTCGCACCGAAAGCGACGATATCGACGATCTTCACGATGTGGATCCGGATGATGTAATCGATGCAGACTTCTTCACCAACTTCATTGAAGTACGAGCATCCACAGTCGACACCGAAGAAGGCAGAGTCTCTTCTGGTCCTGCACTTGATCCTGCACTCAAATACTCCGAGGAATCCATTGACATTGGGGAATGGCTTTGCACTGCTCAGCGTCCTGCAAGGATACCAGCCGGCATCCCATATGCCAACTTCAAGCGGAGAGCAATGAAGTTCGTCGTTAAGAACCACATGCTTTGGCGAAAGGGGAGAGTCAACAGTCCACTGCTCAGAGTCATCGATGACGAAGACCAGAAGGAAGAGATCCTCGCTAGCATCCATGAGTCCAGAGGGCATCCAGGAAGAGACGCAGTGTTCAAGACCATCGCTGACCGATACTGGTGGCCACATTTGTGGAAAGATGTCCAGAAGCATGTCCGCACTTGCCCTCAATGCCAGCTTCGAAATGGTGCTGCAGCCATCGGAGAGATGCATCCGACGCATCAGAGAGCAACTAACCGCACTTGGGCCATTGATGTGGTCAAGATCGATGGTTCCGGATGTCTTGTCATCGGGAGAGAAGGCCTCTCGCTGTGGCCAGAATGGAGACTGTACAACCACTCTCCAAGAGCCAAGGACATTGCCAAGTTCATCCACTCGGATCTCTTCTGCAGATTCGGTGTACCAGAGCAGATCATCATGGATGGTGGTCCAGAAAACCTCGCCGAGGTGGAACAGGAGCTGGCAGCGTACAAGGTCAAGAAGATCCGCATTTCGCCATATCATCCGGAGGCCAATGGCTGGCTCGAGCGTGGCCACCAGCCCATCCTCGCAGCACTTGCCAAACTCACGAATGGTACCATGACCGGCTGGAGAAAGTACCTTCCGGAAGTCTTCTGGGCAGATCGCACAACCACCAAAGCTTCTACAGGACGATCACCAGCAGATATCATCTACGGTGTTGATGTTGTTCTTCCCATTGAGCTCGATCATCCGACCTTCCGATCCTTGTCCTGGCAGTCATGCAACGACACTGCCACGCTTTTAGCCATGCGAGCTCTTCAGCTCTCCCGTAGAGAAGAAGAGATGCCGGCGATCCTTGCCCACCAAGAGCGTGTCAGAAACAGCAACAAGGATGTCTTCGACGACCGCCGCCGTACCACTTCCGAGCTCTTGAAGATTGGCGATCTTGTTGTCCTGCGCAGAGATGAGATTGCGAAGAGTAGATCACACAAGCTTGCCTTCCGATGGAAAGGACCTTTCCGGATATGTGATGTAAGAGACTCGACTGGCACATACAAGATTGCAGAACTTGATGGCGCTGTCCGAAACGGGACCTTTCCGAGGACACGACTGAAGCCGGTGTTGCCACCACGAGTAAACCAAGCAGATGGTCACCCTCATTCGGCTCAGGAGCCTTCACCTGCTGAATCCTCACATGCTCCATCATCCGGCTCAACGTCTTCTTCCTTATCCGGCTCAACGCCTTCTTCCTCATCCAGCAGTCATGCGTCTTCCTCAGGTGACCGAGTCCGCCACCCCGAAGTCCTGATACCATTGCCAGAATCATCCATGCTGGACGAAGTCATTGACTACACTCAAGATCCGGATCCAGACCAGAACTCTGAAAGAATGGCTGGTACAAGTCGCCACCGGCTACGTCCTCGTCGCTAGCACGAGTCCGAGTCCTCGAGTCCTGTTTGCTGCTATCAGTTTGCTGGATGTCTGGGACAGACATCTGAAAGAATGGCTGGGGGATACCATTTTCTTTGCTTTACTTGTTCCGTTACTTTCTTTTGATTGCTAGAACCACACATGGTTTACTTGTTTCCTTTGTTACAGAGCATTTGCTTCCTCATTCCAGAAGGAATGAAGTGAAGACTGCATCCGCACGCTAGCCGCATTGGGAAGCAGCGCTTTCTTCGCCACTGCCGCGCTCTTCGCCGCAATCTTCACGCACTTTGAAGAATTTTCATTACAACAACGACTTCTTCACGCAAACACTCAGAAACCGCTCGAACTTGCACTTCACTTGCAGCAGCACAAACACTGTCACAAACACGAGCCTCATCTACTGAGCACATAAGATCCTCCCGATACCCCCCCTTCCTCCTTCTTCTCCTCATCGACGAGATACCACATCCGACCGATACCACACACGACCGACACGATGCCACCAGCCTACGGAGAAAACACCGACAATGCTCTTGTCGTCTACGACGCCACGACTGCCACAGGCCCGCTGGCGTTCCAAGTTGGCCCTCACCAGCTTCATTCACCGGCCGACTTCACCGCCGCCCTCAACGGTTTCCACTTCGATGAGAACGAGAAGCTAGTCTTCACAAAGCAGGTCTACAGCCATCTCCGCGAGCACATCAACCGGCAGGTGATGCTTCAGGATCAGTGGATCGGCGCTATCCACGGGTTCACTCAGAACCTCGCTACGAACACTATCCAAGACAACTTCCCAGATCTTCAAGAGCATGTCAACACTATGAAGGATCGCCACCGGAAGCAGCGTACGTTCCTGACGAAGCTCGAGAGCAAGCCACAGTTCGCCAACGAGATGACCCATCCGTACATCCTCGAGATCTACCAGTCCTCGGCCTTGAGCCAGGGTGCCAACAGCATCCTCGTCCTCTACGGAGACATCACTCCCGACCAGTTCTACCGCGCCATCAGTAGGACCATCCTCAATAGGATCATCAGCGACGATCTGAAACCGTTCGTCATCGCCAAGGTGCACATCAAGACTACGGACATCTCCTCGATCCAGTCTGAGATCAAGGCCTCGTCACGGAAGGAGGATCTGTTTATACGGCCGATCGAGGAGAATCTGGTGCGCGAGGCAGAGAGGGTGTTCATGCGCAAGTCGAACGGTCCGAGCGAGACGCCACAGATCCGTCTTCTGCCAGATGGCACGCTGAGGGGCTATCCACGGAATGTGCAGCCAGACGTAACATACGTTCCGAGGCTTGCGCTTCAGCAGCAGGAAGAGAGAGAGGAGACGCCGCTGGAGGAGATAGAACTACCGGCTGGTGGTGAGGAGGCACTTCGGAAGGAGCAGGCTTTGGCAGATGAGAGGAAGAGGAAGGAGCAAGAGGCGCTTGCGGCATCAGATGCTGAGGTGGCGAGGCGGATTGCAGCTCAGCTCGAAGCCGACCATGGTAGAGAGGTGTTTGACCCCCGCAACCGCGCTCTTCGCAACACTCGCGCTAGGCAAGGGCCTGGTGCAGCGCTGGCCGGAGCAGGAGATGGCGAAGATGGCGAAGGTGTGGTGAATGAAGATGATGAGGATGCGGCGGATGAGGATGCGCCGGAGGCTACTGGCGTAGATGGCGAGGCGGATATCGAGCGGGGTGGCAAGAAGAGGAAGAGGCGCCACAGCCAGAGCGTTGCGGATGTGGATACTGAGGATGTGGAAATGGACGACCAAGGTACTGTCAGTAGAGAGTACAAGGGTACAACCATCCCTGGCAGCAAGAAGAAGTGCACTTGCGGCAAAGGCAACCGCAAGAAGGCAATCCCAGCAGCTATCCGGACGAGCTTGAACGGCGATCCTACGCGTATCCAAGGCGCAGAGCTGCAGGACGTCATGAACCTCATCTGCAGACTCAGCACTGCGATGGCGGAGGGCAGGCACTGCTGCTACAACCATCTCCTACTTGCTGTGGACAAGGTTGGCTTGTACAAGCGCAACAAGAACGAGCAAGACCTCATCGACTTCATCCACATGTACGCCAGCAAAGGCAACAAGCTCGCTGACTGGCTGGCGTCGGATGAGGCGTACGAGCTCATCAAGCACCCCGCCCGCGCCCCCAACCCCTTCGACCAGCAGAAGCTCGCCAAGTACATACCGTACAAGGAAGAGACTCATCGCTACGAGCTCACCGAGGAGCGTGCGAAGGCGCTTATCGACGAGATCCATCCTAAGCTCTGGGACAAGTGGCACGCGGAAGGAGATGTCGTCTCTGGCACATTCAAGTGGTGGGTAAGCTCCGGCCTGCTCGACATGTTCTTGGAAGAGATGGATATGTACCGTCACCACTACCGTCCACCGCCTGGCGACTCTGACATCGGCTGGCTTCGCAACTGCTACCATTCCGTCTTCCAGCAGTGTATGCGCATGGACCCTCGGTACTACGAGGAGACGGCTTGCCTGCGTCCAGACCGCAACACTGCGCTCATCTCGTACCCGTACTACTGCAAGTACACTCTGAAGGACCAATCGACCTTCTTCCGTCATGTCGACCTCAACATCGAGACTCTCTTCACCGACAACTCGATGACCAACGTCATCCAGGGCTCCGTCTCCTTGACTCAAGAGAACGAGGAGAACTGCACTGAGATCATCCCGAAGCTGCACAACCAGTTCAGTGAGTACTGGAGCGATGTTAGGGATCGCAACGTGCAGCCAAAGGGCGGTCATGTGAACGCTATCTCCAACGAGCACTTCACAGCAGAAGACGCTGAGAAGTACGAGACCAACTGGCGCAAGGATGTGTGCGGTCCTGGCGATGTACGCATCTCTCACCCACAGCTGCCGCATGGATCCACCGGCCCGTCTACTGGCAAGCGCATCACAGGCCTACCATGGTTCATTGGTGTTCGTGCAGACGGCAAGTCGCTCGACAACCTCAACGCCGGATCTGTTGAGGCGATATCCTCTGCGCACCGCACTCTCTCGGCAGGACCAAGCACACCGTCTGGCAAGCCGAACGTCTACGGCGTACCGTCCAAGCCTTTCGCTGCTGCTACGCAGGTCAACACCAACTACTTCCTTCCTGGTGCTCTTGTCGGCCGCTTCACCTTCGATGACATCGCCGTCAAGGAGGAGCAGGAGTTGCTGTTTGGCGAGGACCGGAATGCGCGTGAGGCCTACATCAAGGCTGTACGCGACGATATCATCCGCAATGCCAAGAAGGCGTGGGCTCGTGTAAAGACGGCAGAGCAGAGGATCTTCCGGGAGAAGTCGTACTTCGTGTACAAGGCTGCTCGCGACGCAGCTCTCGCGACTGGTCAAGCGACTGAGGATGCTCCTGCGGAGGATACTATTACCGCCAGCGCTGAAGAGAAGGCCAAGGAGTTGAAGGAAGATGCTGAGAGGGCTGGAGAGGAGGAGCTTGGTGAAGGCGGTGACGAGAGCATGGACAAGGATGAGGTTGGTACGCTTGGTAATGAGGACGTGTTGCGTGAGGAGGACAAGTGCCATCCGCAAGACCAGCTGTGGAGTGGTCTTACGGTGCAGAACGCTTGAGTGGTAGGAGTGTGATATGCAGGAGCATAGGCATAGGCATGGACATAGTGACAGAGTTTTGTCCTCTGTTGCTTGACTCGTTGCTAGCTTGGCTGCTTGGTTGTTTTCTTATATGAATACTAGCGTGCAGCGTTTCGGCGAGGTGTCTGGGACAGACACAGAAAGAATGGCTGGTATGTCATCGTGCTGGGGGTTATGTCACATGACGCCGCTAGGGCTACAGTGTGCTCGCAGTCGTCTGGTCTTAGACAAGACAAGACAGCGATAGCTACTACCTACGTACCTTGACTACTACTACACCTTGTAATACCTCGTTACCTTCGCCTCTTATCCTTCGCAATGTAGCCCTCTCGTCTCGTCCGGCTAGCAGTACAGTGCGCAGCAAGGACGACTGCCACACGACTGTGCGTACGGACAGCACGTCGACATTACCGCGTTTATCGAGACAGTCTCCTACTAGATCTAAGCTAGTATTAGTAGGCAATAAAGAGCTCTTAGGCTAAAGAGTAGAAGAGAGCCTATAATAAGGAATAGGCTAAACAGTTTACTACTAAAACTATAGTATAGGTACCGGAAGTAGACGTAGATAGTAACGACATCGTACTAGTTAAGTAGGTATTTAAGACTAAGTTTAATACTTAAGGCTAGCTTAATAAGTATAAAGTAAGACTCTATAGCCGCGGCGATTTATAGTAGACGATTTACGATACGTATATAGCTACTCTCTCGGTACGCGTATTTAGAGTCCTTATAGTAATAATAGTATACTTCGACCTAGAGGCTAAATAGATAGACGTAGTTAACGCCTTCCTTAATACCGACCTTCCTTTTCTAATATACTATTAAGCGCCGAACGGTTATAAACGTAAGGGGTACGTTCTTAAGGTTCTTAAGGCTCTATATAGTTTTTAGGAGTCTAGTAACCTTTAGTAAGCTAAACTTACTAGCGAGCTCGAAGCGCTCGGTCTCTATCTAGTACCTAGTATTAAGTACGTTTATATAGATAGCAAACTTATTGTCTTCTTCTATATTAACAATATCGGCCTATTATACTATAAGGATTATACTAAGTACGCTTAGTAGTTTAAGGAAGAGCTAAAGAAGGCCTTCGAGCTTACTAAGCTTAGTAAGATAAAGTAGTTCCTTAGTATCGAGATTATTCGTAACCGCTCTAAAC
>JAKLLW010001318.1:0-16189 GCA_022814695.1 Neocatenulostroma microsporum
ATGGGGCGGTAAGGCGCAGGCGAAGCTACTCTGACCACAGCGGGTGAAGCAGGCTGCGGCGCGTACTCGTATCGTAGACCAGATGGAGGAGGTTGCTGCACATACTGCACCTGTTGAGGATGTCCCGGTGAGACCAGGTCTACCTGCGCAGGAGCGGGCCTGTACTGCGGTTGCTCGTACTGCGGTACATTGGCGAAGGGCGGGGGTGACATTGGCTCATCCTTGATGTATGGCTCCCGCTCAGCTGGTAATGGTGGCGACTGGGCTGGAGCATGCCTATCACGCCGCTTCTTCGCACGGTTGCTCGGCTCGTGCTGCTGATCGCGCTTGCGCTTCTTGTTGCGGCGCTTCTTATTGCTGCCGCCAACACCAGTGCCAGACGGAGATGCAGTTGATACACGTGATTGGGGTTGATAGGTTCGCTGTTGCGGCTTTGACTTGTGGACGACCTCTGGCCGGCCATTGACCAGCTCCAACTCAAGGTTCGGGCCTTTGGCGGTAGCAAGCGGTGAGACACGGTTGGGTTGAGGCGCCGCAAGGTGGGTCAGGTGGTTACGAATGACAGGGAAGCGCGGTGATGGCTGAGCTGCTTGCTGAGCTGGCTGGTATGGCGTTGGCATGGCGCTTTCCTGGGTGATCTCACCAGGTTCATAGTCCGAGTTGTCGTCATCCGGGGAGATGTTCTGCTGTACGTCCATGGCCATAGTATTTCCACGAGCACTGTCAAAAGCAGCAGCGTCGGGTGGGGTATATTCGTCGTCTTCATCTTCCGGTTCGTATACATCGTCGTCGTCTGGCGCATTCGTATACACGTGACTGCGGCCTTTGAGGTGTTCAGTGGCAGCTGAAGCAGGGACCGCACGCTTTTGGGCACGACGAGAAGACTCAGCGGGATGCGCAGAAGGCTCGTTGTCAAGGCGCTCGAAATTGGCCGTGAAGGCACCTGCGCCCTTGTCAGAGCCCTTACTTGAAGCCGCATCAGAGGACCAATCACTCGGTGCTTGACTAGAATAGTAGTCGTTTGTGTCAAAGGAGCTCATGCTTGCTGCATCGCCCTTGGCAGTCTTCAGCCCTGAGACGGGCTTCGTGCGCTGCAGGGCCGTCTCTAGCAGGGCATCCACATCTATGCGCGAAGGGCCTTCGACCGCTTGGTCTCTGTCGACGCGCATGTGTCTGCGCTGGGCATCCTGTGCCTGCAGGTCTCGTTCTATGCGCTGGCGCTTGAGCCTCGCTTCTGCTCTTACAAGACTGTCGGACTTGGTCAAGAAGATTGGGTCAAGTTCCGTGGGACCGTTTGAGCCTGGCAGACCGTTGACGGCGTTGGCTGTTGACGATGACGCGTGATTAGTAGTATAAGCCGTGCTGTTTACAGCCTCTGGCACATTCAAGGCCGCCTTGAGCTGCTCAATGGCTGTGGCCGGCAACTTGAATTGTGGGTGCGCGCCAGCAAGGACGGCATCCTGCAGTTTCAGAAGCTGCGCGTACAGCTCCTCATCTTCTGCGGGCGATGGTGTAGATGTGCCGTTCATGTACGCTGGCGCCGCGCTGACAGTGGCCGCCATACTGTCCTTCCTTTCTCTTTCAATGCTCTTACAACTCCGACCAGTACAAGACACTGTTACGCTCCTTGCATCGTGGAACGATGTTTTTCGACAAAGACACAGAGACTGGGATACAACTCCAACAGTTGCTGCGCTTTTGTACGGAAAGATGCGTGTCGCAGTTGAGGGTGTTGAAGAAAGGGAGGGATTCGAGGAAATATGGCTGCGGGAGGCTCCCTGCACTGCCGGCGCTAGTGGAACGTGACTGCGCGATTCGACAGCACTGACTTCCCTTCTTGCCCTTCACCAACGGAAGAACCAATTCACGGCATACGAAGGCAAGCTGTTCTCTCTTCCATTCACTCTTTCTAAATCTCGTTCCGTCCCATATTTTCCAAGATGGCTGTAAGCGAAACAAACGGCGTTGTGAAGGACGTCACGAACCGCAGCGTGGCGAATGGACAGCAACCCAAGAGAAAGACGTTCTTCTTCGACATCGACAACTGCTTGTACCCGAAGTCGTTTCAAATACACGAGCGCATGTCAGAGCTTATAGACGACTACTTCCAAACTCATCTGTCATTGTCGAAGGAAGATGCTTTTGAATTACATCAACGGTACTACAGAGGTGAGCACACGCATTAGTAGGAGCCCGTGCAGTGTTAGAGGCTTGTACTGATCATTGCGTTACAATGCCTGAAGATTATGGGCTTGCGATTGAAGGTCTCGTTCGCCACCATAAGGTCGACCCTATGGAGTACAACCGGAAAGTCGACGACGCGTTACCGCTCGAGGAGATCATCAAACCAAACCCGAAAGTACGGAAACTGCTGGAAGACATCGACAAGTCCAAAGTCAAGCTCTGGCTGTTTACGAATGCCTATGTCACCCACGGCAACCGAGTGGTGAAGCTCTTAGGCATTGAGGATCTGTTCGAAGGCATTACGTACTGCGACTACGCTGCCGAGCAACTTCTGTGCAAGCCAAGGAAGGAAATGTTCGACAAGGCCATGCAAGAGTCCGATTCAAGGGAAGTCAACGACTGTTACTTTGTCGACGACTCAGCTATCAATGCCAAGGGTGCGATGGAGTATGGATGGCATGCAGCGCATCTCGTTGAGCCGGTCTCGAAGGGGCCTGAAAAGCCGGTGGCGAACTACCAGATTCAGGACCTGGAGGAGTTGAGGCAGATCTTTCCAGAACTGTTCAAGGCACCATGAGCGCATTAAAAGCAAAGGCTCAAGTATCTTGGACCATGAAGCATGGAAGAAAAAGCTGAGCTCGCCACAGCTGATCGGCACTTCGAATTGGCGTCAACGCCGAGAATGACATTTTACGCACTGCGAACATCATCATGCGTCAATGCAGGCAGAAGCGCCTGGATAGGATGCGAGGATAGCAACGGCGACGTCCATGGTACATCAACACCGCGCTTGGAAAGACTTGCTAAACGATAGACGTGCCTGGATAGAGCCCAGAAGTGGATGGCTGAGGGAGAAGGGGAGACCAAGGATGCAAGTGGGACCAAGAGTCATACATGAGACCCACAATCTGTAGTGAGTATGAAGTTGCGCATCTCGCACCCATCCCCAAGTACAGATCCAGGGCTTGTGGCAGTTTCTCTCCGTACACTGCAGCAGAGCGTTCTACGCAGCGCTCAGTCTCCGACCCTCTTCCTTCCCATATGAGACACCATTGGATCTGATTTAGCCCTCCAGCATGAACCCGTCCAGCCCTTTCCTCACCTCCGCGGTCTCCTCATTGAATCTCTTCCTCGCATCCTCGGCCTCCTCGGCCTCCTTCTCTGCCTTCGCTTTCGCCTCTTCAATCTTCTTGTCGGCCTCTTTCTTCGCCTTTTTGCTCTTCGCAAAGACTTGGTCAAAGCTATCCACCGCGCTTATGAAATTAAGATAGCCGAACTCTTTGCGACCCGCAGTTTCGAGCACACTCGCCGTGTCTCTGGAGCCGACGCCAGCGAAGATGGCGGTGGCCTCTGCGAGCTTGTTCATCGCGGCCGAGCGGAGGGAGGCGACAGTGCTGCTGGACGTGGGGATTGGTTCTTTTTGCGATGGAGACGACCGGTCGAGCTTGCTTGATTTGAATGGAGTGTCAGGCTGCTGCAAGATGGACTTGGCCATCTCTACCGGGGACGCTTGATCGGACGGAGATGGTGTGTGCGAGGGGCTGGCCGGAGACTGCACCGCTAGGTCAGTACTTGGAACGATTGCTCACCCTTATAGCCACGGTAGTACTGACCCAAGCCTCGACATCCTCAGCGTCCTCGTGTTCGGACGGCGACATAGATGGAGACGTGTTGGCCTGTGGTGCCGCGGTCAGCATTACCTCTATACCTGAAAGTTCGCAAGTCACCAGGGTAGATCTTACAGTAGTCTCTTTGTCGGTGCGAACGTCCGGACCGGTGATAATGCATCCAGCATCATCGGAGCAGGAGGTGTTGGCATATGGAGGGTGGGATCCATCCGCCATGGTGTAGATGGGGATGTGGGTTCTTCTTAGTGAAAATCTTCGAGTGCGAAGTGGTTGCCAAATGATATAGCCTCGTGCCGTTGCTGGAGTTGTTAAAATTTGAGTGAGGGCAAATGGAAGAAAGTGTGGTTTCTTATATAGTAAGTTCAGGCATCGAGTCTTTGGCCATGACGCAAGCCAAGACTTTGAAGGCGGATTGCAGTGAATGTAGATGGAGATTAGGAGACGCATTCACTTTCGGCTACTGGTAAGGAAGCAGGGTCTAACGTACCATGGGCAGTTTTAACATCTCATGGTCCAGCAAACAGGTCCCTTTCAACTTCTATGCGAAGTTGCACATCTCTGCTGACCGAACATCGGCAGCTTGCTGGCATCCGAGAATGCTTTGAGATGGTCTTATTCGTACCCATTCTAGTGCCCTTTGACCTCCTGTACCACTACGGCTCAACCGAAGGTGGCCAGCTTGAAGCACTCAAGGATTCCAATTCTTGAGACCTACGGAAGTTTGCCAGCCCAAGGTATGCAGCTGTCGATGGTGACATTGTCCAAGCTGATAGAGCAGTATATGGGCCAGCCTCGCGATGCACGGAATGCCTCATAGTAGCCCTTCCACACTATGCTGCACTAACTGCACCATTCTGGGCGGTCTGCATTCCTTCAGTCCAATGGCACAGAGTTGGCTGACCAACTAAAAGCGCATATCAGCCGGAGAATGATCACCTTAGTCCAACAGTCCAACCCGGACCACGACCATGTGTATCCCCGCACTTCACCATGCACCCCAGACGGACCCCCACACCCCCATACGTTCCATAACGTGAAGAGTAGCTCTAGCCTGGCCCGCATTCGGTTTGGGTCTTGCTGCCGTGTCAAGATCGGCCCAGACCAGCCCGCTCTGGGAGCTCATCTGAACATGCCGGCCGCCATACTTGCCTACTTTCGTGCGCGTCTCAAGTGCATGCCACGAGGACGTCTTGAAGGTCTCTTGGCCTTTAGCCGGCGGCTATTGGTACTGTACTGTCAATGCCAGCGTCGTGCTGGACGGGACAGGGCGGGCTATAACGAGGCCAGCAACCCAACTTACCGAGTCCTCGATCCTCGGCCGTCCAGCTCAAGGGCCTCTTCCTAGCTGTCTCTAAGCAGTCCTTCACAATGGCTCCTCACATCGGCACAACCCACAAAGTCGAAGTCGAGATTGCCAAAGCAGAAGCACCCAAACTCAAAGGAGTCACATGGTGGAAAGATCCAGGCCTCCGCAAGCTCCATGCCCTCAGTACCGTCGTCTGTCTAGCTTCTGCCGCCACAGGCTACGATGGCTCCATGTTGAACGGCCTCCAAATCCTCCCGGTATGGCAAAATTACTTCAACCACCCCGAAGGCAGCCTGCTCGGACTGTTTGGCATCAACTACTCCATCGGTTCCCTCGCAGGCCTACCATTCGCACGATTCATCGCTGATCGCTATGGCCGTCGAGCTTCCATTTGGGCCGGTTGCTCGATTCTCTTCGTTGGCGTGGCTGTACAGAGTGCTTCCCAGGACTTCAAGATGTTCGTCGCTTCACGCTTCTTCGTCGGCTTCGGATGCACGTTGGCGCAGCTGTCTTCGCCGCTGCTTTTGACCGAGATCGCTCATCCGCAGCATCGCGGGCAGGTGACAGCTGTCTACAACTGTCTCTGGAACTTGGGCGCGATTGTCGCTACCTGGTTGACTTACGGAACGTTTACGATCCCGAACAACTGGTCCTGGAGGATCCCGAGCATCATACAAGCCTTCCCGTCGCTGTTTCAGTTCACTCTCCTGTGGCTCGTACCTGAGAGTCCCAGCTGGCTCATCAAGGAAGACCGAGGGGCTGGGGCGCTCAAGATCCTAGGATCTAGCGAAGTGTCAGCCATCCCTATCTTACCACCTTCCTACCCTCACCCACGCGGCCACTCAAGATGGCCACACTCCCCAGATCACGCCAACGGCAACGAAACCGACGAAAGAGTAATGTTCGAATACGCCGAAATCAAAGAAACCCTCCGCCTCGAATACCTATGTATACAAAAAGCAGAGCAGCTACTTCGACTTTCTCAAAACCAAAGGCAACCGCTACCGTTTCTTCCTCATAGCCACTCTCGGTCTCTTCTCCCAATGGTCCGGTAATGGCCTAACATCCTACTACTTCGCCTTCATCATGGACAGTATCGGTGTCATGGACAGTATCGGTGTCACGGACACAGACACCCAGTTCAAGATAAACGGGAGTCTTACGATCATGAGTCTCGTCGTCAACGTCTCCTGCGCCTTTCTTATCGACAAATTCGGCCGGAGACCCTTGTTCTTAGTAGCGACAACAGGGCTGCTGATCTGCTTCACGCACTGGACTGTTTGCACTGCGCTCTTCGACCTGCACAACAACCTCGCGGCTGGCAAGGCCGTCATAGCTTTCATCTTCCTGTTCTCAATGTCCTACGCTTTCGCTTGGTCCGGACTCCTCGTCGGCTATACCGTTGAAATCCTACTTTTCAAGCTCAGAGCAAAAGGATTGACGGTCATGAATTTCTTCGTTGCAAGCTGCGCTCGGGTTCAGCCAGTAAGCCTTCCCTCACCATCCCTCCCCTTCCCACCCTTCCCTTACTGCGTACTAACGTACCGCAGATACATCAACCCAATCGGCCTCAAACGCCTGACACCAAGCTAGAAATTTTACACCATCTACTGCTGCTGGATCGCCGTCGAGCTCATCGTCGTGTACTTCTTCTACATCGAGACCAAAGGCCCCACTCTCGAAGAAATCGCCAAGATCTTCGATGGGGAGAAGGCTGAGATTGGCGTTGCCGACATAAGCGAGGTGAAAGCGGATATGCATGTTGTAGACCACGAGGATAAGGAGGTCGCTGCTATTCATGTCGAGACTGTGGCGCATAGGAGCAGGTCGTAGCCGCAGGACGCTAGAGGCATGAGAGGGTGGCAGGAAAGGGACCTACAGCCAAGTGAATGTAGAACAGGAGCTTGGCTGCTGGGTTGGCCACCACGGTCAGATCGTCCTGAGGTAGAAGGCGGTCGTCTCGATGTCCCTATATATCCTGGAGCAGGCGTATGCGCCCTTGTCTAGTTCTCGAAGGTCAGAAAAAGCTGGGATATGACATCAACCATCATCTGTCGTTGACTCATCAATGAAGCCTTGCTGGCAGTTGTTTGATGAAGCTGTTGTGTATATGGTGTTACAGGCCGTTCCAGGCATCGCTATGCAAGCTCGCTCATTTTACTGTACATCTCAGTCTCCGGGACGAGCACTTGCTCAACTCCACTTCGGGATCTTCATCGTCCCATGCTCGTTCAGATGCTTATGCATATCAAAAGCATTCCACAGCAAATGTGGCCTACGTAGAAAGAGAAAAGTCAGCATCACACCCCCTCTATCACCTTTCACGCGGGAAGGGAATGAAGACTTACTCATGACCCCACCCCTTCCTCAAACACTCAAACTCCGCCTTGTCAAAGTAATCCTGCAAGATCGGCCTGTACTCCGGATGCGCGCACTTCTTGATGATCTCCCTAGCCCGCTCCCTAGGACTCATGCCCCTAACATCCGCAAACCCTTGCTCCGTGACGATCATGTCCAGATCGTGCTCGGTCTGGTCCACGTGCGTGCACATCGGGACAATGCATGAGACGCCATGGGGATCCGTCTTGCTCGGTCTCGTACTCGGTGTATGCATAATCGAATACTTGCTACTCCGCAAGAAATCCGCTGAACCTCCCAGCCCGTTCAACATACGACTGCCCATGACACAAGTCGAGTTGGCGTGCGCGTAGATGTCCACTTCCACAGGGGTGTTCATGCCGATGACTCCTAGCCGACGGATGATCTCGGGGGAGTTGGAGACTTGTTGCGAGCGCAAGAGAAGTTTCGGGGAGTAGCGATCGTAGTTCTCGTAGAACCTGCCAAAGCCTTCTGGAGAAAAGCGGATCGAGGTAGCGGTAGCGAAGTCCAAGTTCCCAGAGTCAAAGAGGTCGAGGAAAGAATCTTGGAGGACTTCAGTCCAGACTTTCAAGTTCTTGAAGTTGGCGCCTCCGGAGGCCAGACCGCCAACAACCGCGTTTGCGATGTTCCCGATACCGCTTTGGATTGGCAGGAGGTTTTCTGGGAGTCGGCCGTGCTGGACTTCGTGTTTCAGGAATTCGATGAGATTTGCGGCGATGGCTTTGGATGTGGCGTCTTCCGGAGCATTCGGCTGAGTCTGATCCGGGTAATCCGATTCCACGACCGCCACCACTCTCTCCGGATCCACAGGGATATGCGGTGTGCCGATTCTGTCCTCAGGAGACATGATCAAGTAAGGCTTCCTTCTCGGCGGCAGGTCGGTCATCGTTATATCATGTAAACCCTCGAATGATGGAGATGCGGTGTTGACTTCTATGATGATCTTGTCGGCCATCTGTATTATCTCGGGTGATGCTCCTACGGAAGCGCCAGGGATGATACCGCCATCCTCCGTGATAGCTGAGGCCTCTACGATCGCGACGTCCAGGCGGTTGTTCTCCTTATGCTTCGTATAATACCCATACATCAGGTCCACCGGAAACATACTCAAGTGCTTGTCGAAGAACTTGATATTCCCATTATTGATCCCCTTCGCGATCTCCTTGCCCACCTGATGCGGTGACCGCCGCTCGATCATGTTGTTCCGCGCCCATCTATTCTCCGTCTCGGCGCCAGAGGAGGCTCCCACAAAAAGATTGTACTTGAGCTTGCCCTGCAAGCCATTCTTCTCGACATGATCCGCGAGAGCCGTGGGCACTTTCTTAGGGTACCCGACGCCCGTGAAGCCTGACCAGCCTATGTAGGAGTTGTGCGGGAAGAGATCGATTAGATCCTCTGCTTTCGCGAGCTTCTTGAGGTAGGAGGGGCGGCGTACGCGGGACTTGAGGAGAGCGGAGGCTTGTGCCATTGTTGTGGTATATCCCCTAGTTGTGTGCCCGGAGTAGGCTTTTGAGGATGTGGTGTGAAGCTATAAGAAAATATGGGATAGCCTACCTCGAGTGCCTCGGGTTTCTACGCGGACGAACGGTCGATCCACCGTGTTACTTGATAGTGGAGCTGTCTCCGGGTATGCATGGATGGCAAGGCTGTGTGATGCAATAGCTGCTGACAGGCTGATCTTCGGATCAGATAACGGTCGCGGAGCGGGAGCTGCTGCAAGGGGTAGGCGGGAGCGGCCGGTATCTGTGTACCAAGATCTTGGATGTGTGACACGTCGAGTTGAGTTTCACAGCGCATGTGAATTCGGCCAAGAGGAGCCGATGTAAACTCTCGAGGCGCATGCAGGTGAGGTTGTCGCGTTGTAGGTAAGCTTTCCGTCTGGGTCTACTTCACTTCACGTCCTTCTCCCATACATACGCCTTCCATCTCAGCAACAACCAACTCGTCCCATCTCATCAAACAAGACAACCACAATGGCGCAAACAGGCAACCTCTGGTGGATGACACCGCTCCAGGCCTTCGCGACGCTGGGCGCCGCCGTCAACTTCGGTGAGCAGTCACAGCAACAAGGTATATACCATCACAATGGCATTGACATCGATTCACAGGCGGCTCCGCCCTCCAATCCCCCCTCATAATGCCCATGCTCCAACTCCCCAGTGTCCCCTCGGTCCACGCCGGCACCATGACCGCCTACCTCCTCCACAACAGCGAGCACTTCTTCCCTCCACTCAACATGGCCTGCACCCTCTCCAACCTCGCTCTCACCATCACCGCCTACCTCAACCGCGACAGCTCCCGCGCGTGTGCGGAGAAACTCCCCTATGTTGGGGGATGTTTTGGGTTGTCAGTTGCGACGACGGCGTATGCGTTGTTGATAATGGTGCCGATGAACAGGCGGATGGCTGTCTTGGCGGGTAACCTGGAGAAGAATAGTGGGGATGATAGGAGTGAGAAGGAGCTTAGGCAGTTGCAGCAGAGGTGGACGAAGCTGAACTTGGGTGTGTACAATCGTTAAGTGTGGTAGGTGATCAATTGCTAATTAAGATGACAGGCCGCGCCTCGCTCATGATCACCAGCGCCGTGGTCGGTGTATACGCTCTTCTCCTCGACGGCAGCATGCTCAAGATCTAAAAAGACCGTCGCAAGACGAACGAAAGTGTAGGCTGTGCTCGAATTCAAGATGCTTGGAGTGTATTACAATAGAATAATCGGATGTATTGATAACAAGTATGGTATAGAGATACAGCCTCCCGCTTTCCCAGCGCCAGTCTTATATGAACATACGCCTTGAGCCGCAACTCATACCATGCTTATCCGCCCAGATGCTAATGTAACCAAATCACACTCTTTTCAGGTACTGCTAATCGCTTAAAGGAAACCAAGAACAGCCATCCCCACAGCCCCAAGGGCAATCGGCACACCCGTCGCAGCAGCCATACCGCTCGAGCTCCCAGTCCCCGTGCTCGAACCAGTCGCACTCCCACTAGCAGCCCCCGTCAAGCTCAACGCACTACTCGCGCTCGCGTCCGCGGAGCTAAGTCGTGTTTGCAAACTGCTAACCTCAGAGCTCAAAGAACTCTTAGCAGAACCCGTCGCAGTCTTCTCCTCCGAACTCAAACTCGCGATCGCGGAAGACGCGGCCGAGTTGCCGGCAAGGTACATGGAAGTGATGTTACCATGCCCGCTCATGAAGGACGAGAAACCTGCAGAGGCCGCGCCGGTTATAGTGGAGAGCTCTGAGGCTGCGGCGCCTGTGAGGGTACTCTGTGCAGCAGCGGCGGATGTGATGGACGAAAGGTCGCTTGCGGCTGCGCCTGTTAGGGTTGATTGGGCTGCAGCGGCGGATGTGAGGGATGCGAGGCCGGAGGTTCCGTCTGAGGCTACGGCGGTTGCGACGGAGGAGGCGTCTGAGGCGATGGATGTTACGTCTGAGACGACGCTGCTGACGATGTCCGAGGATTGGGCGGAAGCGTAGGCTGCGAGGCCGGTGAGGAGGAAGGTTGAGGTACGCATGTTTCGTTTGTTGGTTGTTTGGTGGTTGGTGAGGTCGGTGAGGTCGGTGAGGTCGGTGAGGTCGGTGAGGTCGGTGAGGTCGGTGTTGGTTGGTAGTGACAGTGCGTTGGTCGGTCGATGAGATGAAGTGTAGGAAATACTGTGTAGGAGATGCTATGTGTAGGAGATGATGAAGCCTGTTTGAAGGAGAGGCGACAACCCTACATATAACCTCACCCTTTAGGAGGAACCGCTACGCCGCACGCGTGGTCCTGGCATCACAGCCCGGCTGGCCGTGTAGCCTGATCCTTACTATTCGGATACGTATAGCGCAGACGCACAAGCCTCGCTGACGAAGCCCACTTGTTTTGTCGAGGCCACATCGCTTATTGGCCAGAACATCTCCTATAAGACACTCGTTCCAACCTGCGCCGTTCCGTAAGCTGTGCCGACAAGGACGCCCTACGTAAGAGGCAGTGTTCCGTCTCGACTTGATCGAACGCCTCATGTCTGCGTCAGGATCGAGCCTGTCGAGACGAATTGGAGATTCTGGATTCTGGAAGCCTGAAAGATCTGCAGCGCAGCGGAGGATCGCGAAGGGTCCGTGCGCGTAGGCTGAGCCTTCGGCTTCAAAAATAGCCTGGCCGACATGCCGGCAGCCTCACCCGAGACGAAAACGAGACATTTGCAGTCAGCCTGTCAGGAGAGGGTGTGAGATTGATGATGAGCCTTGCTCGTATGAGGCAGTAACGTTGAAACCTCGAACTAGCGATAAGTGCTCACGTGGACAAAAAGGCCATTATGGACCAAGGGCTCGACAGCAAACGTCTAGGCATCAAATGGATGTGATACAGTGCGTCGATAGTATGATACATGCGCAAGATCGCTCCAGATCTTCAAGTCAGGTCGATGACTTCAGACATTGCTGGCTTTGGTGGCGGCGGACAAGCAACCGTTGACGACGTCACGGTGCTCGACGACGCTGCAGCACCTTTCTGATCCTTCGACTTGCTCAGTAAGGCTGCTCTGAGCTCTCGCAAAGTAGAGGGTGCAATGACCTCTCCTGGGATGAGCGACTCCTCCGTTGTGGTCCCTGTACTTGGCACCGCAGGCGCTGTAAGGCTCGGCGGAGCAACGCGCGCTCCAGTATTGTAACGATCATGCGGTAATTCGTGGTGCTCTTTCTTCGCCTTTGGAGTCGGCAAAACAGGCGCTGTGAAATTTGATGCAGCGGAATGTGATTCTGAATGGTATGAAGCATGCGGCGTCTCACGAGGTTCCTTCTCCTTCGACGGCGTAAAACTTGGTGCAGAGGGAACTTTGCCAGTGTCGTGTCGATCATGTGGCATCTCGCGGTGATCTGTCTTCTTCGCTGGCGTGACAAAGAGTGGGCTCCCAAATTCCGCAGCGCTTCGTCTGACAGACGAGGGCTCGCTTTCCTCTTCAGAGTCGTCGCTATCATCGCAGAGATCCACGACTGCCGAAGACGTGCGCTGCAAGGCTGGCAGAGGCGGCAAAGCGCACCTGGGAAGCTTAAACCCGGCGTCAGGCGGAGTCGAAGGTCGTTGTGCGGCGTCATCATCTGGCTTTGCTTTCTTCCTTGGCTTGCTGCGCTTGGCTGTTGGCTTTGAGGTGTCTTTGGTGGCTGAGGCCGTTGACTTGCTGCTACTCGCTGGTGCATCGACGGAAGCATCTTTGCGTGGCCTGCCGCGCTTCTTCGGTTTCTCCACTGTCGGCGCCGCTGTGCTCGAAGATGGCAATTCGTCTTGCTCTTGGCTTGGCGTAGCCTTCTTCTTCCGTTTCGGTGGACTTGCCGTGTCCGAGTCTGTTGGATCCTTGGCCGCCTTGCGTTTCCTTTTGGGTGGCTCAGCAACTTGCAGAGCTCCCTCAGCTAGACCGTGGTCCAGGAAACACCGGAGAATCTCGCCTTCCACGGGTTGCACAGGATCATACGGACTGCCGTCTTTGCCTGCCCAGATAGACCAGTCTTCTTCCGGAGGCTGCTCGCTAAGGTCGATCTCGACCGCAGGTAATGGTGAGAATGTGATCTTGGCTTCTGACTTGGCCGGCGCCTCTTCGCCGTCTGCGGTCTTCACCTTTCGCGTTCGCTTTAGCTGACAGCCAAATTGCGCGTTCTCAGCCTTTTGTTCGGCAGTCGTCGCTCTCGCCAGTGCTCTGGTCAGGTAGATGGGGGCAATGTGCTTGAGAAAGCCCCTGGTCCAGATGTGGAATCTATCGCGGAGGATGATGCGAAGCTTCCTCTGATCTATCTGGCGATCCCAGCCGTCACGCAGGCCTCGGAGGTTCCTGAGTTTCTCTAGCGGAGACACGTTCGGGTTCCTATAATTGCATAGAGCCTTGAACTCAGGAAAGCTAGAGGGTAGCTCCATGCCTCGATTGCACTCGCGCATCGCGAGCTGTAAGGCTTGTTTCCATTGCGGTAGCTGAGCTTGCTGGACGTGTCGAGCTGCCCTTGCGATACCGTAATCTCGCGTTGCGACTCGTTTGGCCAGTTGCGGTCCGCATCCTCTCAAGCCTTCTGTATTGTAATCACCACCGGACAGAATGGCGAACAGGAGAAAGCTGTCGGCGTCAAAGTCGTACTTCTCCCGAATCTTGTCGGCTGTAAAGACCTTTATAAAACCATGCTCTATCTTCTGGCCGATTTTGTGCTGCTTTATGAGGGTTGTACAGCCGAACATCAAAGAGTCACCGTCATCAGACCATACCGCATCCACTATGCCTTCTCTCTGGAGCGCTGCACATTCGGCTTCAGCCTCACCAGGAGCCTCGTGCCGTGGGACCTTCAGATGATCCAAGAGCTGATGTAGCAGCTTTGTTACCTCGTAGTCAAGCTTAGAGCCGCCTCGTCCGTGACGTCGCTTATACGGTCGGCGCATGCCATCCTTGACAAACAGAAGCTGGATGTTCAGCTTCAGTAGGCGCAAGATCCTCCACAAGATCGTCTTCTCCACCGGGTTTGCGGAAGGTTCGCCTTCGCGGATCTTTTGCACTTGCTCATCGGTCAAGTTGGTGAAGCGCCAGCATGCTTCGTCTACGGCAATGCGGAGCGGCCGCTTGTGCTGCTCGAAGTGCCGGGCTGCATAGTCCGCGATAGGTATGATTTCCGCAGATTCTCCAATTACTTCCCAAAGACTGTCGCCAGTCAGTCTATGTCAAGGGCCGTGGTGTTGGAGGAATGCTGGCTTAAAGAGCCTTTAATTGCGGCGGCGCTTACCCAGTGATACCCATTGCTCCCAAGCTGCCAACATGCAGTAGCCCTTCAAGCGATAGTGGGCACCGATAGCGTTTGGCGTCCACTGTGCAGCGATGGAGTGCAGAATGGGCGAATGAGATGAGGTTGGAGCCCCTCGTCGCGCTCGCCCTCCCTTTCTGTGCACAGGCCACGGCGCGTCAAACACGCTTTCATCTGACGAACTTCACCATCACTTCCATCCTGAACCTAGACAAGAATGAAGAAACGCGACAACGGTATAACTATCATAGCTGGATTTGACATACAGGTAGGCCATGGCAGCCGTGAAGGCTTTGGTGCAATACAAGAACGAGGAGAGCTCGATTCGACATGGATGGAACGGATCTTACCACATTGCGACAGAGCTTCTGCTACCAAGGCCCATCTACACTGTCTGGAAGGCTCACAAGAGCCAGAGAGATGCTCTTCTCCCTCTCGATGCCTCACGATGGTCATGTGGTCGTCGACATTGTTTTTCTCACCAAGCTTGAAGATGCTGCCAAGCCCGAGGGCCCGCCAACAACCGCGCTCTTCACCGAACTCTGTCTCAACCCGCTATTGCGTTATTGCACAGAGCCTGCTCGCCACGTTTTTTACTGCTACGATAGGTAGGTCAGATCTACATTGCATGATGAGTCTCCCTATATAATCACCACCCTTCTCAAGACTACTTCACTGTCCCCTCCGAGCTCTTATCCCCGCTCGCTGAAGCCAGGACGTTACTATGTTCGGCAAGAAGACACCCCAAGACGCAGAAGGTCTACCACCGTGGCCAGAAGTTGCCGATGTCGACATCGCCGACAGCAATGACGGTGACAAGATCGACCCTGAGAGCGGCGTAAAGCGAGGCCTGAAGAACCGCCATCTCAGCATGATGGCATTGGCTGGTATCATCGGGCCTGGTCTCCTTGTTGGCGCCGGCGGAGCTCTCTCAAATGGCGGGCCGGCATCCCTGATCATTGGCTTCGGAGTCATAGGCATCATCGCCTTCAGCATCATGCAGAGTCTAGGCGAGATGACGACTCTCTACCCCGGAGGAGGCAGCTTTATCAGTCTGGCAAGCCGTTTTGTCGACAAGGCATTCGCAGTAGCGGTGGGATGGAACTACTTCATCATTTGGGCTGCGGTGCTGGCAAATGAGTATAACGTCATCTCCAGCATCTTCCTCTACTGGGGGCCAAGCGTGCCGCTTTGGGGATACTTCTTGATCTTCTGGTTCGCCTTCTTAGGATTTCAACTACTGGGTGTCGAAGCATTTGGGGAGGCGGAGTTTTGGCTTGCTTTGGTGAAGCTACTGGGCTTGACAGCATACTTTAACTTCGCCATCATCTATGCCTCCGGCGGCTTGATCGGACAGCAGCATACTCTAGGGTTCCGCTACTGGCGTGACCCTGGGCCATTTAATAACAACGGTTTCCGCGGTGTCGGTAAGCATAGACTGTGCCCGCTCGAACGAACGAACAGCTAATTCAGACTTTCAGCCACCGTGTTTGTCTTCTGCGCAACGTTCTATGCTGGGTGCGAGTCTGTGGCCGTAGCTGCGACAGAAACCCGCAACCCAGGTGTTGCCGTTCCACAAGCTATACGACAAGTCTTCTGGCGCATCATCTTTGTGTACATGGGCTCGGCCTTCTTCTTCGGTCTCACATGCCCAGCCAACTCACCCCTCCTTATCGATGGAGCTAGTCGAGCGCTGCAGAGCCCTATGACGGTCGCTATCCAGAACGCTGGTTGGGAAGGCGGCGCGAACCTGATCAACGCCTTCATCTTCATAACCTGCCTGTCCGCAATCAACAGCTCCATCTACATCGGGTCCCGCACGCTCCTCTACATGGCGCACTCCGGGATGGCACCACGGTTCCTTAGCAAATGCGACAAGCGCGGCGTCCCGATCTTTGCAATACTGGTCACGAATGCTTTCGGTGCGCTAGCGATGATGAA
>JAKLLW010001319.1:0-16179 GCA_022814695.1 Neocatenulostroma microsporum
TGCTGCTATCGATCACGCTGTACGTTGCGGTTGGCGCATGTCTGCAACTCAAACGGAGAGAGAGATGCCGGCGAGAAGTCTACGAGCTAGTAGGCACGAAAGCCTCTGAGGAAGCCCAAGATGCGGGAGCACATGGAGATGATCAAACCGCGTATGTGCCGACCGCAGAGAGTTGCGAAGCAAGCTTGCAGCTCACCGTGCCAAGCGACATGAATGTGTGACCTGTGATGTACACTGTGCAAGCAGGATATGCACTTCTTAGCAGCTCACACTAGCGCCAGATGAGCCTTTCCACTATTGGAGTCTAGGCGACCCTCTGTAGGTACTCTCAACTAGTGTCTACGGACTCCCGTCAAGGCAAAGGTTGACATTGCCGGTCGTTTACTAGCCAACGCACACCCATGTTGTGATGCAGGACCCCACTTTTGGGCTTCTTACATTGCATAGCAGTTTCACCTCAGTAGCTACTATCATCATGAGGCATAGATCTCTCACCATACTCTGCGATCATGGATGTTGACCACGCCGAAGCCGAAAAGTTACTCGACGGACAACCCGGAAACGATAGCGACAGTCCACCAAAGCATCGATTATGGGCAATGGTCCACTTGATATGGCGGATTGTTCAGACGTCTCTGCTACTTGTCATTGTGGGCTTGCTTGTCGAACAACGATGGTATAGGCATGGAAGTGACGGTACCCACCAGCTGACCAGCGACTTGCATGGGTTTGCTCCGCAGTGTGCGTCTGAAGTTCGTCCTTCATCAGCAATACAGGTACTGACTGGATCATAGTTCCTCAGGAGATACTCGAACTCAAGCCTGACCTTGGCTTCGTGCCAGAAGACACCACGCTGTTCTGGAGCGACGCTGTGCAAAACAAATGGCTCAGTATCGTCCCAAGTAAGTCCTTCGTCCAAGCTTGCCTCGTCTTGCGGAATCCACTTCTGACGAAGCATTTGATAGGAGGCCTCGGATATGTGCGTGTCCACGATCCTTCTGCGTACAGTGGCCTGCCGACTCCCATCCACGACTACCCTGATGAGACCGTCTACACAACGTCTGTAGTTCACCAGCTACATTGCCTAGTAAGCTCACCGTGTCGCAGAGACCTCTCTGTACATGACGCTGACCTACCTTCAAGTACAATATACTCGCTGTATACTCTGCTCTTACTGGGACCAACCCCAACGGTATACCAACGCAGATGACCTGGCATCTTCAACATTGCTTTGAGTACCTCCGCCTTAACATAATGTGCTGCGGAGATGTAGCGCTTGAGGGCGCCGAGACCACGTTTCCCAATGGATTTGATGGGAGTGATGGCTGGGATGCGAAGCATGTCTGCAAGGACTACCGGCAGGTCTATGACTACATGGACAGGAACCGTGCAAATGACACTCTATGGATATAGAAAGGCAACGGCCGCTACGATGATCGAACATATGCCTCCACTGTTGTTATGCAACGAGTAGTCGAAGCTCATTTGCAGTCTCAACGCCTTTGGGTGATTTGAATCATCATGCCGAGGTAGCGTCCTGTCCCGACTACCATGAGATCTATCGCAGTCAACGCCAGCTGACGACACTTTCGCTACAACATGATGCTAGCGAGCTGGTGCTGGACGTCAATGTTGACTCGCCATCCTGTTGAGCTAACGTATGGTGCTGATCATCGATCATGCACTGTCCATTGGTGTTAGTCCTCGCCCCAACAGGGTCGGCGCAATTGACGTGGAGCTCAGCTGCTGGTCCCAATCGAACCCGGCACTGTAGGATAGTGCAGCTTCCTGTGTCTACGACAATCGCTCAGCCGCGTGACAGCAACGAGGTAGCTACCTTGTAGTACGCATGGCCCTACGGCAGGTCTGCATATGCAAGGGCCGTAGCGTGCCGTGCGAGATCGGCTCCACCAGTGACTCAGTACTCGCTTCGAGAAGGCACGCCTCTAGCGAGATTAGCCGAGACCCTTCGTCAACCACCAGCGTGTAGAAGAACGCTACCTTATCATGGCCCAGCCCAACTTATCCAATGCCGCAGATGTACGAAGATGCCGTAGTAGCCGTGGCTTCCGTTCGATTCTGGAACTTCAGCACACTTTCGCTAGTGTTTGGAATGTATGGAAGCCACGTCTACTCCTAATCACCGGATCATGCAACAGACATGGCCAACAGCGAGCTAGTCACCGGAAAGCACAAGTTGCACAACTTTGCCAGTGTGGCTTTGCATTCGCCAAGGAGGGTAAGGATCCTTGGAATCAAGGATAGTGTACGACACCCATGTAAAGACAGACACAACGAGAGACACTCGATATCCAACCAAGTGACGATGCGCTTGTAAACGAGCGTCCCGGTTCCCCATGTGACCTCCCGCATGCTCAATTGGATCATGACATACTCAAGCAGCGACAATCAGCACTTGCACGTCCTAGGCTCTCGACTGGCATGCGACAACACTCGCGTTCCATCGTTGCCATCGTATTCCGAAAGCGAAGGCTTCCTCACTCCAACTTGTAGCCTACAGCAAGGGTCAGCTAACAAGCACTACGGCTTATCTGTGAGTACGTACCGATACGCGGAGCGAGAAGGTCAACGTCTTCGTCGCTGGTGACTTGTGTTGGGTTCTCAGCCAGCTTTGGGTAAGTCGCCTCGCCTTTCTTGACGACCTTGTACCCAATGCGTGGAGCGAGCAGATCAACGTCTTCGTTACTCGTCACCTGGGTCGGATTCTCGGCCAGATCAACGTAGGCTTCCTCCTTCTTGACGACCTTGTATCCGATGCGTGGAGCAAGAAGGTCAACGTCTTCATCGCTGGTGACTTGGGTCGGGTTCTCCGCCAGCGATGGGTAAGCTGCCTCGTGTTTCTTGACGACCTTGTAGCCGATACGAGGAGCGAGGAGGTCAACATCTTCATCGCTAGTCACCTGGGTCGGATTCTCGGCCAGGTCAACGTAGGCTTCCTCCCTCTTCCCTAAACGTCGACAAGTTGTCAGCTACAATCCAAAGGGTGGCGGCAAGCCAACCGCTTCTTACCGATGGGAAACGCTGGAGCGGCGACAGCGAGGCCTGTGAAGAAGGCAACGAGTAGAGTGGAGAACCTCATGTTGGAAGGCCGATGAAACGTAGTTTCGTTCGTATCGAGAAAAAAGCTGATGAAGCTGGAGTGTGTGGAGTGTGGTATTTGAGCTGATCGCAGTGCTTGGCCTAACCGACGTCCAGCATCTCCTCCACACAACAGCTCCAGCAAAAGCTCGCATAGCTTGGTCCGATCCTTGATCATCTGTCATGGGTAGCAACCCTTTTGGCGGGCTACCTTGAACATTACCCACCCTTGAGACCGGTCTTTTCTGATTGGTAAAACGTAGTACAGTTCCCAGTGCAGGATGCAAGGGTCCAATCCCAGTGGACAAGGCGAGCGAGCGACACTCGAAATTGCACTGCGTGCCTACCCTATTCGGCAGGTATCGGTACCATCGGCACGGCATGCATATGAGGCGAGGCTGTAATGCATTAGCGCCAGTGAAGATCGCGAAGCTCCAGCTACTCCGTGTGGACAAGCGCCGCGTGACCTCTCTCGATCGACAGTATGAAGACTCACTGCCGCATGCAGGCTGCAGTATGGTTACATCGGGGATGCAAAGCTCTCGAGGAGCTGTTGTGCAAACAACAAGTCCAGAGACTAGCCCCACGCTCCTAGTAGTGCGATGGGGAAGCTGCGATATCCAAAGCTGCCAGCGCAGATCGACCATGCTGAGGCCGACGGGTAGGTGTCTCCGCAAGAAATAGCAGCGACGGCACACCCTGGCTTCGCCCTCGAGCCCTTACGATTGTGACGTTTAGCCCGCGGTTATCACTTCTGGTGTTCGCCTCTCTTGTTGCTTCTCAGTTTCTTTGGCTCAGCTCAACACTCATCGTCTTGTTTCATCCAAAGATGTTCGGCTTTACACTGCCCTCGCGATACAGCAAGCGTGGTCGAGACGCAGTTCAGTACGCTTCTCTCGGCGACGGTTCCTCGTCGCAGTCAGATGGCATCAACGACGACAAAGAGATCTTCGTGAGGCCTCTTGCAAGGCCGACAGACCAAATATGGAAACTGCTGGTCATTGTCCTCCTCCTGCTCACCAACTTTGCGACGTTCTTCGTGCTGATCACCACACGTCATCTATCGGAGCATATCGATGCGGCTGAGCCTGCGTATGTGCCGGAGTCTTGGGGTAAGCCTCATCCTTCGACATACTCAGAGTAACGGTCTGATGTGTGCGACAGCTCGTGTGGATGCTCTTCCGGAGACGTATGAGCGGCTTGACTGGTGGACCGAGTACAGTGACAAGAACTTCACCGAGACCGACGCTCTCTGGGAGGACATTAACCCCGCCCACGGCTTCATTGCAATGGATCGAGAGTGGGCCATGTCCCAGCATTGGCCGAAGAGCATGCACCTGCCCAGCGACGACAGCAAGAACGTGTATCTCTTGGAAGCGTACCATCTTCTGCATTGCGTCGTGAGTATCACCGTCCTTCTCTCTGTAGGTCTTGAACTGACACTCGTAGACTATCATCCGGAAGACCTTCTGGGAAGCGATCCACCAAGAGAAGAAATATACATTCAATCCACCTCACGCCGGCCACTGTATCGACATGATGCGTCAGTACATCATGTGTAAAGCGGACAACACGCCGCTGTACATCTTCGGCGACGATACCGCAGGCGACGAGCAGTATCGTAAGTGTAACGACTGGAACACACTTCGGCAGTTCGCCACCGACAACTCCGCCTGCTACCGGGACACGCCATTAGATGTCGATCCCACAACCTTCGCGCTTGGAGCGCATTTTGGATATTGCGATGGGGGCCACGATGGTATGAAGAAGGGAGAGAGGAGGGGCAACTGGAAGCATGGCGCTGTGTTTGACGGTCCTCAGTGATCGTTTCGGCTCGTGTTAGTCAATGTCCCAGACTGGACAGTTATCCTAGATCCACTACAAGCGTCGGCCGTTGTCATGCGTGAGCGATGGGATGTATTCCTTACTTCTGTTCGGTGTGCGAAGTGAGGTTCGTCGGCTCTGCCTTGCCCATTGCGGCATAGCTCAAGTAGGGGAGGTAGGCGGCAGGAACCGGCGCAGGGCGTAGACCTAGCTAGTCGGTCATCACCGATCTGTTGACATCAATTTTCGCTGACAAGCGTCCTGCACATGCGCAGCTCTGCGACCTTGTTCCTACCCCATGGACTGGCGTTGCAACGCCATCAGGATCGAATCAATGACCAGGAACCGGATCCTTCAGAGCCCAAGCTACTTCCTCATCTGCTGATCCCCCACCTCGGGAAAGGCGGCGAGTCTGCAGTTGGTATGCATTGCTATATCGATGGCCTGTCGCGTAACCATCTAGACCGATGCCATCCGTACTAGCACCGTCGAACTGCCCCGCGGCAGATGCAGATTCATATGGCCTGCCGCCATGAGAGGAGCTCCGAGGCTCGCTATTACGACACTATCGCAGCTGCAGGATTGGACCAGACCTGCTGCGTTGTAGATGAAGACTAGGGGCTGTAGTCGCTCAGCTCATGCAATAACGACGATCGACCCACTCGTAACACAGGCTGGATATGACGGCCACCTGAACAAGTGCAGAGGAGATGCATTGCCGAGCCCAGGGTTACTACCGGAGCTGAACAGATGAACAAGCACCCTCAGCTGCCATTGGAGTGTTGCAGGTACAGCAAAGCTGTCCCCGAGCCGCGAACCTCGCACACATCCTGCTTGTGCCTCAGCCCGGCTGCAACACAGTGCCGATAACCGCGAGAGCCCGTTGTCACTGGATAATTACGGCAGTGCCGATAAGGATGGAGCTGTCACACTGCGGGATGGGATAGAGGTGTGGGACCCGATAGCAACAGCATCGCTTCGTCCGACGCTTCACTGCACGATGACAGCAAGCCTGATGAGAGCTCTCGGTCTGGCCTTGATGCAGATAGCATGCTATTGTTGCTCAGGATGATGTGAGGGCAGTTCCAGTACCGACGCTGGCCCCAGTTGCGTGGTGAAGAGCTCCCTCTTTCTACCAGAAAGTCGTTATGGCGCAGTATGAGCCCAAAGACGACATTGTGGGCAGTATGGCATCTCGAACGTCAATATCTGATCTCGAAGACAGCCCGTTGAACGGTGGTGAAAGCCACTTTCCATCTCGGAGACGGACACGATGGCACCTCTCCTGGCCCGCGAACGACAATCCTGTGTGGAAGTACTGGTCTCTGTCAGCGACCGCTATATGCGTCCTTATGGCGATCAACATCGTCTACTCTCAGCATCAGACGAAAGCGGATACCCAAGAAGTGCAGACGCCTTCAGCCGCACTGCAGGACTACCCACATCCTGTGGAAACCTGGAAGGACGACAAACTGGTCGAGACCACATACTACCGCGATCTCCGATACATGACACTCGATCATGAAGCGGACTACCTCTGGAAAGAGCATACTCTGATGTCGACGGGCAACATACGGTTGCCGAACGGTGACAACACTACATCGTTGAAGAGTATTAGCATGTAAGCTTCTCCGAATCGAGAGCTGTGATGGAGTCTTGCTGACCGACATGAAGGTACCACCAAATGCATTGCCTCGCCAAACTGCGAATGGCTCTTCAGCAGGCTCGAGAGGGAGTGGAGATAGGAGTCGGCTGGAAAGATGACGCTCACTGGCCGCATTGCTTCGATTATCTGCGCTCGGTAAGCTTATCGTTCATAGCGGAATATACTCTACCATGACTGACTCATCGGCAGTCTATCATGTGCTTTGCCGACGGCACGCTGGAGAGTGTCACGGTCCAGCCCGGGCCACGACCAGGTACCTGGGTCAAGGTCATTGACGGTGGCGTCGAGACGAGGTACTGCCGTGATACGAAACCGTTGTATGACCTGGAGAGACAGTATGGGCCCAACTCGGAGTATGTAGACGATCCAGACGCGGCTTTCGAGGTCGCCCCAGGGCGCTGAGCTGGTGGATTCCGTCGTACCTTAGTCTTCGTAGCTGGATAGTCGTGCCTTCAGTAAATCCTGGACGGACGCATGATCAAAGCTGCAAAATTGGTGTATGGTCATTTCTACCGCTTCGTGGACCTGAGGCGACTGTAGAAGTAAAGCGGGGCCGAAGAGCTCGGTTTGATGTTTTGGTAACCTTGTCTCAAGTTGACCTTTTCGGATCGTGTGAAATCGACTCATCGGTTCGTCAATGTCGGGCCGATTGATGCGTGATCATGTGGACTTTTGATCTCACAAGTCGACTTCGACGTCTTGTCCAAGTCGCCTCACGCCTCCTTCTTTGCACTGTGCAGCCAAGCTGAAGACACAATGGCCGCTTCGAGAATCTTACAGCTGGCGCAGCTGATCACTTCTCAGACGAGTGTCCTGGAGACACACCTACAAGAACATGGACTTTCAGAACCCTCGTTCAAGCCTCAAGGCCCGGTAGAACCATTCCAGCAGGCATCAGCAGGCGTTCAGAAAGCCAAGAATGACGTGATCGAGGCAGCAATTGAGCTTCGGCAGCTGCTCGAAGGACCGATGAAGCTGCTTCTGCCAGAGGTAGGTGCTTGTTCCGCGCTGAAACCAGTGTTGCGGTGGCATTATTTGGTGCTCCACATCTGTCGGAAGATCTCATGTCGGGGGTGGCCCAGCTGCACCATATTGAGAGCACATTGACTAACGACGAATGCACTGCAGTCTAACTTCAGCCCGCTGGTAGCCGTCCACCGGTTCAAGATTGCTTCCTTCGTGCCAACAAACTCTGCTATCACCTTCGAGGATCTGGCGGCCAAGTGCGGCGTACTGGAACATGACCTTCGTCGCATTGTCCGATATACTGCCGTGCATCATCGTGTCTTCTGCGAGCCAAACAAGGGCTTTGTAGCACATACCGCAGCGTCCAGACTTCTGGCGGAGAATCCGGTGGCTGCTCATTTGATGGGCCTCACTTTCGATGAGTGCTGGCCGGCTCACAATAGGGTAGGTTGGCTTTCGTCTCCCGCGAAAGCGATCGGCGGTGTGCATGCGAGAGCAATCTCTCACGTCCGACGCTCATGCTCAATGCATGTCTCTAGTAATACGTTTGATGTGCTGACTAGACTCGCATTCGGTACCAGGCTGTCGATGCCATTGCTAAACGCAGCGATGAAGCGAACGTTTCCGGCTATGCCTTGGCCAATGATACTTCGCTCAACACCTTCCAGTTCCTGTCAGAGAACCCGGATCGTGCTCAGCGCTTCGCGGCCGCTATGGCGACGACATCAACGGCTAGTCTCGATGCCTTGAGTACGCACTTCGACTGGGCCCAGCTTCCCCCTGTCAGCAAGGTCGTGGATGTGGGCGGCTCGCGAGGTCATGTGTCCGTCCACTTGGCCAAGAAGTTTCCACACTTGCGTTTCATCGTGCAGGATTTGCCGGAGGTGGTCGCGGGTGCCGAGGAGACGCTACCAGAGGATGTCAAAGGCCGCGTTGAGTTCATGGCCCATGATATGTTCACCAAACAGACTGTTCAGGGAGCGGAGGTGTATCTTTTCCGGTTCGTCTTGCACGACTGGCAGAATAGGTACTGCATCGAGATACTGCGGAACTTGGTGTCGTGTCTGAAGGTTGGGGCGAAGGTGGTGATCCAGGACCATCTATTGCCTGAGCCCGGCACGATGACATTGCTTCAGGAGATGCAGATGCGGTACGTCGGTATTCATCCACTGTCCGGTGCTTAGGCAGTCGAAGCTGACGTCAAATGGCTTCCCAGCTCCATGGACGCTATCATGCTGTCCCTGTTCAATTCCAGAGAACGCGAGGTAGAAGACTGGCAAACCTTGTTCGCAGTCGCGGACAAACGCTTCACCTCTTTTACGGCGAACAGAGTTGGCGAAAGTGGTTCGACCGGTGTGCTGTCAGCGGAATGGGCAGGATAGTCAAATTCTCCGGGAGCGAGCACGAGGCACTGTGGCCCAAAGCGTGGCGATTGGACATTACAGCATCTCCTCTTAGAGCATGGTATTCGCGTGTGGGCTCAAATTTCCAAAACGGTTCGAAGTCAGTAGTCAATTCGACCCTCTTGAGTAGCCCCATGCTTCCTCAGCAGACGAACAACTTTCCGTCTATCGTGTTCTCGGGCCCAAGGCCGAGTAGTCGGGTAGCACAAAATGTTCATCACCTGTGTCACAAGCGTAAGCTCACCAGATCTTGGCCAGTATACAGTCCGAACTTACTGGTCTGTCACCTACGAACCTGGCTCTCTTCGCAGCTGCGCCATGCTGCAAAAGCCACTCAACGAACGGTACGTCAAGGTTCGCCGCAGCAGCACCAAGATGGTCGCCGTAATGTCCTAGGTGCCAAGTGCTCATCTCCGGCCATCTCTCTAGCAAGATGAGATACATGGGTAAGGCCACCAAAGTTCTTGAAGACAGCATCATGAGCTTCGCTGAGTAGAAACCGACTGCGGAGGTGGTCATCGGGATCTTGACTGTATTGGTAATACCGATCGATGAGATATCGCACCATCTCAGACTTCTGCCAGCGGACTGCTGAGCCTAGCATGTTCGAAAGCTGCTGCTCGAATATTCGACTGTCTTCTTCTTCGTGCTCCTCCATTAAGAGCTTAAGCGCTTTGATGTCGCCGGTAGAGCAGGCATATAGGACCTTTTGCTCGGGTGTGGCGTCTGGGCCAGGACATGGCGGCGAAAGATCCGCCATAGTATTTGTCGGTCTGTCCGTTCTTCCAGCAAAAGGGTGGATGAGGCAAGCCCATATTGACATGTTGGCTTCCGAGAGGTCGCAGAATGAAGCCGCTGTATGTATGCGGCAAGGGGATGTGAAGCCGTCCGATGACAGCGGCGGTAAGATCTGTTGTCTACATTGGAGTTTTGACGAATCGATTGGGAGATGAGTAGACTGGCTCCTCTCTTGCATCTTTCTTGCGAGATGCAAGGAGATGGAGGGGGATGCGAGGAAATTGCAATTCCCATCTCGTTTTACCCCTGCTTCGCGAGTTGATGGAGCCTTTAACAAGGCCGTTCAATTTCTGTCGCCAATTGATTGATTGGCATAGACATTACCAGCGACCGGGTTGCGGGTTGCCGGTTCATCGGCTCCACGCGGCTTGGCAGTCGCTACTGCAGGTCGCCTAACTCTATTCTCCCAACCTTCACTCACACGGTCACAACAACTGCTTCGTGCCCCGAACACAGCCTGCAAAGTATAGCTCCGGCGCATGGTGCCTACCGTCAGGATGTAGCCCTGCCCGCCAAAGGGCTCAAGACCAGCTCTAACGCTCAGGCAAAAGGCCGCGATGCCCTTTCGATGGAAACGGAAAATGGCCATTTTTGACAGCTTCTGGAATACGCTACGTGCTAATTTTGCCACTTATTACGTTTGGCTCCGTTGGTATACCTGCCGTCACCCACCCCTAGATGGGTGCCCGTTCAGTACACAGCGGGTACATTTTCCACAGCACTGGGCCCAAGCCAGCGACCGAGCTTGTTGGGGATCACTGTTTCATCACAGGCAGCGCAAGAGGCGAACTCTTAGTGTCCGAAGGCATCGGACATGAGGGAAGGTCAGGCCACCTCGGGGTCGAAGTCGGAGACGATATGGTCGCCATGACGACTGAAGTAACACGTTCCGTGCGTGACTTCCACGCCAAAGCCAGCGGGGACGAGAAACTATCATGGTCAGTCTACGTCAATGAGGACTCGTGATACAGTGTACAGTCGTGGTCGACCTGCTTCCAATGATCGAACAGCCTCGGTATTTCTGCACCAACAATGCCGCCACGAGCAGCGGTAGTGGCCTCCAGCGGCTCAGCAGCCGCTGCCAAAGCAGCGAGCATACATGCTTCATGAAGCCCGTTGCCCATCGCTCATGTGTATCTCCGGCGTACTTGCCGGATTTGGGGCCACTGGCGGCGAGTACGTTGGCTCGAGTTGTAGTCCCTCTGGTCGCTGAGGATGAGCTGCAGAGGCGCACTCACTTACTCCCAACCCAGCCTGGATACAGCACGACCTAATCGAAATCCACCGTGAAGCCGCCCGCCAAGCAGCAGCGGAAACACCATCTGAACTGATTCAGCGGAGCCGGCCCTATCCTGGCTGGCTCGCCTTATTTGGATGGCTCATCAGATGAAGCCTAGCAACAATTAGGGGTTCTTCATGCTGATCTTTGCCAGAAACACAGATCTTACCTGGGACTGGGAGTAGATTTTCGGACACAACTTTCTCTAGATTCGCGCTATCCAGAACGTTCCGTCCCGGCTCAAATTGGAAGACCTTTGACGCCGTGACCTCCCTTTCCGGGCGCAAGAACCTTGGTAGCCGGGAGTGCAGCCGCCCCGACAGCTTGACGGTCGCAGAGAAGTCCGCATTCTCGTGTTCGACAATGATGGCTGCTCGTAAGTGGTGCCTTACGCCTTGCCTCTGTAACACATTGGAGGAGAGATCCCACCAAACTCGACGTGGAACAGACGACCCCTCGCTGGATCCTATGTTGCTCACGATAGACCAACCCTCGGCACGAGAGAACACTTTGTCCTCGCGTATTTCGCCGATCTCACCTCCGCCACCGCCTGCATCCACTTTTGGTGCGAGACTAAATCCGCGAGACCGCTGCTGCTGGGTAGGATTCTCGCTCCGCAGCTCGGTTGGTGCTCGATCCTTGATCCTCGGCAAGCCGTTTGTCCCTTCTTCCAGCACGACCTCGACCCGTGCCTCCTCTAAGGTATAGTTGCGAGGTGATGAAAACTCAAATGCCATAGTGATGAGGGTCGCAGGCTTGCCTTCGATGGTGCCTCGGACGTAGGGTTGTTCCAGTCGTCCTGAGATGGCCGCTTTGCCAATCTCCATACCTATCCAGTACTGGCCAATCGCGGCTAGGGTGCTCAAGACGAATCCGCCCGCGAGTGTTGATAATGTTGCGAGTGATGAAGTTCCACCGCCGGTTCTCAACAGTTCAGTCGCTTCGGACCATGCTGCTAAACTTCTGTTTGTCTCTTCCAAGACCAGACTATCATCAAACTGCGGTGCCATGTTGCGATCGTCTCTTTACAGTCGAGGTGGCTCCGCTAGACAGGCGATATGAGCGCCGCCTTTGCGACACGACTCAGGATGGTCTAAAAGAGCTAGAATATGGGTATGGGAACGCATGGAGTGTTCTCTTGATAGCGGTGAACAGCTACCCCGCATTGGAAATATCGATCGTGTATTTGTGCAGGTACTGCAAGAAGCAAGTAAGTGAAGGCTTGAGCCTAGGCAGTATATACATTGCCTACCTGCGACAAATGTTCTGCATGTGCAAGCAGACGCTCTGGCGTTCACGACGCTCTGGATTCATATCGAAGTGTCTCTCCGCCAGCCTCAGGAGGTTGCAGGACCGGTGAGTGATGACGACAGTGGCGCCGAAGTTTGGGTCAAGCAGTACAGATTCCCTTGCACCACACCACTTACTCAAAGCGCTCGTTGGCCTGCCTTGTTCGTATTATCTGTCTTCTTCTGCATCTGCAAGACTTGCCAGTGCGCTTCGGTTGATAATGGAACGTTGCCGGCCTGCAATTGTATCCCGGACATCACAGAAGGCGCTGGAGCTGCTGTATCGGCCGGCCGCTGCCCTACGGACGCAAAAATTGATGGAAGACTCTCCGAAGACCTGAAGGAAGCGTCTGGATAAGTTCGCGATCTCTAGCAGTCGTATAGACTTCTTGTAGGTCAAGCTTAACATGTAGCTCGTGGGAGACTCTCGAAAGCGGGAAGACCTTGACGAGTCTCCGACAAAGATCGCAATCTCCAAGCAGTCGCATAAACTCCTCGTAAGTTACGCACAACGTGGAATTGGTGAGAGGGCGAAGCGGCAACGACGGCTACCAACAGCCCTCGCTGTGCGCACAGCAGCAGTGGTCGCGGTAAGAGCGTGCCACCGAGCGAGAATCTGCCATACAGGACTGGCTGAGCAATACCACAAGGCCTGGTGACAAAGATCGTTGCTGCTTCTGCTCTCAGCAAGCAAGGTGGGTTGCTAGCATACGAGGGCTCTATACCACTGCCTGAATATGTGCAGACAATCCGGAGATGTCGGTATGCTATCTCCAGGAAGCTGGACGTTCTCAACCACCTAGTGACCGGTACAACAGCACGAAGTCCTTTCGATCCACAGGTGATGGCGGCAATATCGTCTGGCACCAGGCCTCGGCGGCAGCTTCATCGCCCTGGTCTGAGCTTCTCATGGCACATTGGCGGTTTCCGACGCACTTGCACCACCATCGAGACACATAAGCTCGCATCCGATCGCATTGACCAACCTTCGTGGTTAGGGAAGACAGCATCACGATAAGAAGCCTGCATTCCTCTACGCTCTACCAAGGACTGCCGACATTGGAGCTCGCCGCCGTTCCCTGCTACCCCGAACACTACTGGAGCTCTTGCATCCGCCGCCCAGTACCTTGCGGCCACTCGCGCCCTCGGAAATACCCAAGTGCAATCCAACAAGCTCTCCAAACAGCTCTACGACGATAACGCGGCTGTATAGAGTTCTCGTGAGTCAAGACGACTTGCGATGCTGAGCGAGGAGGGACAACGTCTTCAGTCGATAATATTCGTACCATCGGCCCGCTGGAAGAGTACAATCTCAATCGTCTCGCACCTGCGCATCAAGCAACTTCATCCAGTCCCGATTCTCTACCTTCCGTACCGGGTTCCCACCGATCTTCATCACAGGACTCTGCTGAAAAGTCTCCCAGTTGTGGCACATCAGTGTCTGGTCCATACTCATCTGGACTTCCGCAGTACCGCGATCAAGCATCTCTTTCTCATACTCGTCGACGGCTTCTCCTAGGCCTATCTCCCCACCAGTATGCCGTACGATCCGCGACACCAGCTCCTTGGCATCCCGTATGCAATTATTCAGCCCCTGACCTCGATGGAAAGTCATAGCATGTGCAGCGTCTCCAGCTAACGTCACGCGGCCGCCATGATTGTCCCAGGGCTTAGGCATCCAGACAGAGACACGATCACTGGGTATCACCAACTTCCACGGATCATCTCCATCCTGCAAACCTCCTGAAGTCGAATGCTCACCGTCTTTGCCGAAGAAACCATCGGTTACTGTGACCTCGCTATCACCCAACCACTCAATAGCTTCCCGTTTCGGACTCGCCCAATCCTTCGTCAGCTCCCGGAGGTCTTTGAGCGTGTGCGGCGGATCCGGACGCTGTCTCTCTGGACTCAGCTCCGGAGGCCAGGTGATGGTGATCTGAAAACTCCAGGTCTCCGGCTTCTTGGGATCGGGCACAGACTGAAGGGTGATGAGGTAGAACATCCCTTTTGGATGGACGCCATGATCGACGAAGTGTCTGGCGTGCTTGCGGATGAAGATCGCGTGGTCCGGGTTGCGGTATCGGGCGTTGAAGTTCACCATGTAGATGGGCAGAGGCTTTGGAGCGGCGAGGTCTGGAGCGAGGAGAGTGCGGCGGACTGCTGAACCGCCACCGTCTGTTCCAAGGAGAAGGTTTCCAATTTGGCAATGGTTGTTTGAGAAGGAGACGGAGACTGTTGAGGGTGAAGGGTAGGTCACTGAGGCAAGCTTGTGGTCGTACTTGCAGCCTATCAGCTCGCTTCAGACCATGAGACCGTTGCTTGAAGCGGATTTACCTGGACATCGATACCCTCTCCCAACAACCGTCTCAGCGCTTTCCGTCCGACCCTTCTGCCACCCGGGCTAGGTACGACTCTGATCGTGCTCCCATCTCTCCCATTTGTCACCGTCATGTCCTCGGTAGGCGGCGCGGTATACCAAGGATCGACCTGTGCCTCTTGCAACCGGTTTACAAGCTCTGGCGGCAAGAGATAGGGAAGGTAGTCCGCTGACCAGAAGTAGGCCATCCCCCAGTCTCTGGAGCGACCGGCGCAGGTCTCCTTTTCGTAGACCGTGAAAGGGATTCCATGTTTCTTTAAGCCTTGGGCTATTAGAAGACCGCAGATTCCTGGACGAAGTCAAGATGTGCCTGTTCTAGAGAGTTAGGAGCCTATCGACGGGACTGGTCTTACCGGCACCGATGATGATGACATGGAAGTCATCTGACAGGTGTGCATTTCCGTTCATGCTGCCTTACTTCGCATCCAACGCTGGACGGGCGTATGTGTCACGGCGACCGGCTGCTCAGAGCACCATCAAACGTATCGGCAAGGCGAGTAGGACTCCGTGAGGCGTGCACACCAAAAGCGCCAATGACTAGCAGCCATGTCGAAGGTGCAGAAGTGTGGTGTCTCTTATCACGCACAAGTCATTGGCATGCGCGTGCAGATGGAGTGTATGCCGCCTAGCAATGCACGCAATATATCTCAGCACGGTTCAACGCAGATCGAGCTCGCGTGGAAACGTGTGCACTTTGACCGGACGTCCCAAGTCCGGCAGTGATTGACGCGAGTCCGCAGCAAGGGTTGTTGGAGCTAGGGAACCGGGGCAGAACCTCCGCAGAGGCAGGGTGCGGAGAATGTACAGCCCGATGCAGACCACGAAGACTCACAAAAAGAGTCGCAGGCAAATTGCAAGCCTCCATATCGTATGGACAATGGGTGGATCTTGGCAAGGAACCGCAGGACTTTTGCTCGATTTGACCTTGCCGTACTTCATGCCGTCGACTGAGACTGATCAACCAGCTTCTTATTGTTACAACGAGGACCTATGACAGAAGACGTTGCCGCCTCCCGCACATCGTCCTTGAACCACGAGCGGCGTGTACTACAGCAGAGAACTTACTGAAGTCTTCTGAAGACCTCTTGCCACTCTTGTGCTCGTAAAATATCCGCCAGCCGATACAACGATTCCAGCGCAGTCTGGGACCGAGGAGAACGGTGACAAGCTCTGTTGTTGCCAAGTCTCGCAAGAACCGTCCGGGATACTCTTCAAGAAGTAAATCTTACCCGCCATCAGACGATCTGATTGCGTGACACCGCTTGACCGATTTGGCCGTCTCTATCCGATCCATCGTCGCTACCAGTCTCCACAGAGGTCTCAACTACTGTCTTCCGTACGATACCGCCGACGAAGCCGGTCTCGCTCGAGTCACTACTAGCTGGCCTTCGAGCAGAGATGTGCGACATCACTACAACGTCGCCTTTGTTCCAGGTGTAGTCGTTATCCTGCTCTCCTTTGCCAGGCCTGCCAATGAT
>JAKLLW010001320.1:0-16166 GCA_022814695.1 Neocatenulostroma microsporum
GCATGGAGCTGTGGACGGAGTTGAAGATGTGGTTGGCATTAGGCATGCGTGGCTCATGATGGCGAGCACAAATGGTGCGTGCAACGTATGCAGATGCGATCAAACCGCTGGCGATGAGCTGCTTCATGGTGGCTTCCCGGTAGGTCTGCCAGGTCTCGCCTTCGAGGAGGATGTGATGGAGCAAGGCATGGGAGACAGGAAGACAAGCAAACCTTTTGCAAACCTACACACGCGTTCCATCGGTTATGCGTACCCCTCCAAACAGCCCATGTGTTGTGCGAGGCAGAGGAGATAAGGCGTCGTCAGCGCGTTGCGTGGTTGGCGCGCTTGCGAAGAAGCGACAGCGAGGTGCCGGGTAGGTGCCGAAAAGCCCTACATGGGCAGAAACCGATGAGACGCCTATTGGTTACAGCAGAGGGGTACGCTAGTATTCGGCTTGAGAGACTCGAAGGGTGCGAAAAATCGTAGGACGAGGCGAGGCGCCTATTGGACTAGATTGTGACCGCGCTAGCATTCGGCGAGAAGATTCGAAGAATTGCACGGTCAGTCAGAAGAAGGTACGCCGGTTGGTCGAAAGTCCGGGGCCCGCTAGTGCTCGGCTTTCGCTGGTGCAAAGATTCGCAAACAAACAATACGGAGGTTTAGCAAGGCCAGCGTGTTGTGAGTTGCTTCCCTCTAGAGCGGGCGGTGAGTGACCCCCAAAAGATGTACGCCTAGGATGCGTAACTAGCGGATTTTCATTGTCTGTCGAAGTGGTCTTGGCACGCAAGAGTGGTAGCTGGCTACCACTCGCTTAAGGTGCTCGTCAAACCCCGAAGTAGTCAAGCGCTTATCGAAGAATGGACGGGGAGCATCGGGGAGCGCACGGGAGCTTGCGGCAACAACTCGATACCAAACCAGCTTGCTAAACCTCTGAGTGTACGCGTACGAACTGCCGCCAGAATATCTAGCTTGACGCTACCAGTCGAGGACAACTTGAAGCTGCTAAACCTCCGTAATAGCGAGCTCGTCGAACTATTTTACGTCCGAAACCACTTCGCAGAAGAAGTCGCAGCCGGACCATCGTGATCGCACTTCTTGCTCTACCCTTGGGCGTCCGATACGGCTGCGCAACCGCCACAAGCTTGTATGAGGAGCACTTGATGAGCAGTCCAACGTCACCCCGAAACAGAATCTCCCACCCGCCGATACGAGAGCCGTAGCACTCCTTGTGGGAGGCGAAGACAGCGTTTGAGGAACGATTGCGTTGAGTGGTAAACACACGACCAGCTCACAACATCAACCGTAGTATACATTTGGAAACAATGCCACCTCCACAATATCTGTACAAGATCTTGGATCAGGACCCGGAATCCCCCTTCCCGGAGACTCTACCCTCCACAGAGCTCGATTCCAAAGACGGCTTCATTCATCTCTCCACCCAGGAGCAGACTCCGATAACAGCCAAGCTATTCTTTGCAGACCGCAACAAGCTATGGTTGCTCATGATCGAGAGCAACGCCTTGGATGGGGAGCTGAAGTTCTCGACCGATCCTGCGGCCGGCGTCCCGGACGGCTGCGCTCATCTCCACGGCAGCAAACTCGGCCTGACCGACAAGAACGTGAAGGAAGTGATTGAGGTTGAGAAAGAGGACGCAATGGAGTGGACGCACGTGCCAGCCATCATCGACCCGAAATCGTTCGCGCGTAGGAAGCTAGAGCCCAAATCCGGGACGCTGGCTGTCGTGGTGGGGCGCTGAATGCGATGCCACCGAGGGTCGGTGACGATGGACGTGGCCGCCCAAGACCCCCAGTAGACGAGACTATTGCGAGTCTACGAGAGAGCTACGCCACACACCGATGGCGCTAACTCCCTTCGGAGATGCGTGCACACTCTCTGGATCTTAGTGCATGCCGACTGTTACAGATCGGATTGTTATAACCTTCCAGAGGACGATACGACAGCCAGTTCGACGTGTTGAATTTCTGAGAAAGCGGCCATGTCTAATGTCACCAGGCCTCGCACGTCCAGGCGCTCGCGACTCGGTTCAGCTTTCTGCCCTACATTCTTCGCAGTACCACTGCTGGTCGTCCGGAGGTGGCGAAGATATGCCGATGCACTCAAAGTGGAACCACTGTCTCTCACAGTTTGGAGACTCGCACGCGATCATCCGACCGCGCTCTGGAGATTCGCAGTAACAATACAGGAGCACAGAGCTTGGACTACGCCTTTGTCGCTTGGTATCGCCTTCCACGTGCTCGTCCTCGTCCACTCTCCGCTTCTTGCTATTCCTGTCTTCCTCGCTGTTATGCGAGCTACCGCCGAAGCTCTTTTCGGTATCTGGGTCCCAAGTGTTCGCCACGGGATCATGCAACGCATTGGCGATCTTCTCAAAACCCATGTCATCGCCCTCTTCCGTTTCTTTGAGCTCCGGATCGACCCAGCCTTCGGTGTAGGATCCTCCGAAGTCAATGATCCACAACTTGCCATCCTCATCCACCATGAAGTTATCGGCTTTGGCGTCTCCCCAGATGATGTCGTGCTGGTGCAGAACCTCTTTCACACGGTCGGACTCTGCGGCCCACTCATCGCGAAGCCCTTGCGGCACGTCGTTGTCAAGCTTCGTCGTGAGCGGAACCGGGTTGGGGATGTCAGTCTGCAAGAAGCCCATGATCTTCGAATGATCTTCGCTAAGCGTTACCAAGCCTTCAAGCTTCGGACAGCGTATATGCTCATGGAGACCTTCATTGGCGATGCGACTGAGAAGAGAGAGCTCGCGCTTGGTCGGTTGGGGCTGGCTAGTGACGACGAGCTTGAGGAAGAGCGTCTCTTCTCGCCCTCCGACCCGTACTCGCGAGGGACGATATGGCGGTGGAGCATCGCTACCGTCGATGATGACTAGGTCCTTCGCGGTGTACCATGGCACTGGAAGGGTCTGGACATACTTTGGTACACCGATCTGCGGGAGCAGCTTCTGGATACGCCGCTCGAGGTCATCATTCGCCTCAAGCTCGACCGCGCATAGCTCGCCATCCTGTACTTCGAGGTTAAAGAAGTGTGTTGGGTCTGTGAACCACTGCTCCAGTGTCCGCTCGGCTGGTATCGCCGATTGTGGCGCAAGTTCGTCAATGCTGCTTTGCAGAGGCTCCAGTATCCAACGGTGCAAAGCCTCTTCTGCGGTCTCTGGCGGCGCAGCCCGTATCTTCTCTTCTTTTTCGTCATTCACGTCGATACCGCTATCGACGGCTGAGCTCCTCTCCTCTTCATCATCCTCAATACCGTCTTCGTTGACTGCTTGCAGTAGTTTTGTGTGTTGCTGTCCTACCCCGCCCCGCCGGACCTTGCTTGTGTCGGCGATGATGTGGAAGCGGACCTCGTTGATGAGTGCCGTGAGAGCGCAATTATTTTCGTCGTCGTAGAAGAAGTTGAGGACGTGGTAAGCGAATGGGGAGTTGTTGTCTTGTGTGGACGACATTGCGCCTGTTTACTCGTGCGAGAGAACGAATGCCTCGACAGAGAAACGCGACGAAACACACGAGGCATATGAGTAGAGAAGAGAACAGCTCGCTTACCTGTGCGTACGCTCAGACGGTCGTCGTATCTATACATGACATCAATGTTTCCAATGTCGTCGAACCCAAAGCACGGTATATGACCAGAGCGCACGCGATCTATCGCAAAATCGAGACGCGACCATCGCGACCAGAACGTTTTGAGCGGTAGTGCATGCATTAGTGCAAGATGAGATGAGATCGGAAGTGTGCCGAGTCGATCCGTACCTGCGCTAGCCTCAATCTTGACATTCTTGACGTACAACATCGCCAGCCTCTCACATCGACGGCGATGGAGGTGATGACCAGGCGTTTCACTACTGTAGTCTGTAGGAATGTCGGATGGCGATGCTTACTGTCACCGATAGGACGAACTGACAAGCGTGCATGGTCTATTCATGTACACAATCGTACGCACGGGAGGTAAACGCAGCGTGTATGACTTCAAACGGTTCTACACAGCAAGGATGTCTATTGATGAGGGTATGGCTTTTGACGGACAGAGATCTTCGAGATCGTAGAAGACGTTGGATTGCTACTCAGCATACTAATGACGGCGAACATCTCCATCACAACGGTAAACGTTGCGGTTACGAGAAGCGTGCAGCGTACATGATGAAGCAGCCATCATGGGGGAGATGTACGATGAATTGTGTGCACCGCAGGTGAGTTGGAGCAGTTGTTCTACCGTTATACTGCTACGTCATGGTGGTATGCAAGCCATGCACACGATCTTGTGCTAGCTGATGTCGGTCGATGCTCTTCTCCCGGAAAAGAAGTATGCATCCACCCCCGATCTCGAGCCACAGGAGAACATCTTCCGCCCGCTCTGCCTGGGAGGTAGCCCTACTGGAACACATCCTCCTCCTCTGGCTCCGCCTTCACATCCTCACCTCCATCCTCCGCCTCTGCGGTCTTACTAGTCTTCTCCGTTGTTGTCTTCTTGCCTTTCTTCTTAGGCGATTCGTCGTCATCCTCCCCATCTGCAAGACGTTAGCACAGGAACAGGGCGGGAGATACGGTCGACTTGCCGTTCTTGCGCTTTGGGACAGCCTTCTTGCCACTCTTAGCCTTACCCGCCTTACCCTCCCCTGCCTCCGAAGTGCCCGTACCGCTGGTAGCAGACGTGCCGTTCCCGGTATCTCCGATCAGCCTCGTGCGCAAGATAGCGAAGCGGTCGCGGGCATACTTGGCAGTCTTGAAGTTTGGGGCGTCGGCAACGGCAACGCTCCAGTCGACCTACAGTAGACCATTAGCAATGTTGCATACTGGGGATGTAGTGCTAGCGTTATAGTGTGCCGCTGCTGTGTCAGTGACTTACGTTGGTGCTGGCGTGCTTAAAGTAGGCAGACAGGAGCTCGCGGTCCTTCTCGTTGAGACTGACGGTTGCCATAATGTGTGAGGTGGATGGTGAGGTTGTTGTGGTATCTTGGGATGGATGTTGTGGTGTTGAACAGTGTGGTTGTTTGTGGATGTTGAGGAGAAGGTAGAAGAAGATGTTTGAAGCTGCCAAGGTGGAAGGTTGGAGAAGCTAGGCAGCAAAGCTGGCGGCGCCTGACCAGGGCGTGTAGTGACGTTGAGCACCGATTGATGGACTTTTGTATGGCGCTCCCATACAAAAGAGCCTCACTCGGACACTCCCGCAGTACAGCTCGCTTAAGCACCTGCTGCAAGGCTGCACTAAGCTTTCCGCTATACAGGACGAGGCATCCTGTGCAACCGAGTAGACAATTGGATGAGCGAGTCGGCGACGTGAGAGTAGTTAAGCGGTAAGGCTGCCCTCTTCGTTCAGATGAAGCAGATGTTCGCGACAGACTCGAAGCCGTTCAACAAGGCTGAAATGGCTGGCCGGAATTGTCTCCTGACACGAACTTACGACCCTAACAGGAAGGTACGACCCGCCCACGGGAGCCCGGCTATACATGACGAGGCATCTCATGTGACCGTGGAGTATGTCGAGAGCGACGGCGAGTCGTCCTACGGCAGTATCTCGCTCCTCGAAACAGCTCGATGAACTGCAGATCGAAGTACCGGAGTATATCGATATAGTAAGGCGAGCCCGCGCGACTACTGCAGTAGCATTCCGTAGCTCGCCAACATGCGCGAAACGGAAAAATGTAGGGCCAGAAGACGTGTTCAGCGCTGGAAGACGTCGTTTGCGTACAGATATGGAAGCTGCAGATGTGCTTTGTGTGCAGAGGCGTGTGGTGGGTGGAGGAAGATGTCCGAAGCTACAAAGCTGGAAACTTGAAAGGGCCGGGCAGCAAAGTTAGCGGTACCTAACTAGGTTGTGTTGTGAACGTGCAGGCGCAGGACGGGAGGACGGTAGGTTTGAAGACATCCTGGGCGTCGTGGTCGGAGCGTGCAGAGATGAAAGGTGGAGAAAGATGTTGAGAGCTGGAGAGATGGAAAGTTGGAAAGGCCGAGCAGCAAAGCTAATTGCGTCTGACCAGGCTGTATAATTGACATGGAGATTGCTTTTAAATCTTCTCGTGTGGCGCTGGTACACATGCGCGACACTCGGCCGCTCCTGGCTGACTGCTTGGAAGGTTGCCGGGAACTGGCTCCTGACAGGAAAGTGCGACCAGCTACTGGAGCTGGGGACTTGGCGTGCTCATACCAAATACCCTCACTCCACTATTCTCACTCCCAATAAATGAATGGGAATGGCGCCCGTTTGTGGTGAGTAGAGTGGGAGATCGAAACGGTTCACGGAGACCAACTGGACGAGCTCCAACATCTACTTGACAGCGAACTCGGTGAATCGTTTCGATCTGCCACTTTGTGTTGGAGCTCGTCCAGTTGGTCTCGGTGAGCCGTTTCGATCGCCCATTCTACTCGTCAGGGAAGGACGCCATCCCCTTTCGTTTGGAGTTCTTCCTTGGACCCGATACCGGATGTAGCACGGCTCCTCAGCTGCAAGCACATACTATCGCTCATGCTCTTCGTCTTGGGTGATCAGACTGTCCCTGACCACAGTCTGTTACGCCACATCAGGGCTCCTTTGACTGTCCCCTCCTTCTCACGCGCTTGCGGCCTTGTTTCAGAGCTGACCTGATCGTGCGACCGCACTACTCAGTGGTTGGTCGAACGTGACACGAAGAGGTGCAGTAGGCTCGGATGGTGCTGTACAGCATCTAACCAGCCTTCTTACTCCTCCGACTCCCCTCCTTCTTCTGTCCTTCCTTTTTCCCGACCTTTGCCTTGTAGTCCGCCATCTCCTTGACCGCATCCTCTTCTTCCTTCTTCTCCTTCTCTGCGGTCTTCGCCTTGGCCCTCTCCATCGCTCCTCTCTTCTCTGCCTCTTCCACCATCTTCTCACTGTATTGCCACAACCTCTTCTGCGCCTCTTCCTCCAGCACATCCTGCCTCAGAAACTCTCGATCCTTGCACTCCTTAATGAACCACCCTCCCTCTTTGCCCTCTTTCTCGCCTACCACGGCAGGCCGCCCGAACTTCTCCTCCATAGCCGCGTACAGGAAACTCTGCGCTCCCATGTCCGGGCTCTTGAGGACCATCCACCAAAGGGGGTAGAGTATGAGATACAGCAGTAACCCGAAGAGAGAGCCGAAAGTCAGCCAACGTCTAGTACCCGGTGTGCGGCATAAACCTGGGTCGACTAGCAGGACTTTGGCGGGCATGGGCATGTTGTCCGGTCGCTTGTATGCAGCAAGATGCTTCTGAAAGGCGAGAGCGAAGGTTGTGAGAGCGAGTTTGGAGGTTGCGTAGGCATTTCCTGGGCTGAACTTCGTAGGCTCATGTATCGCTTCCGCCGAAGGTGTGCCGTTGGGTTGCTTCTTGCTCTTGCTGCTGGTCGGTGCGGTGGGCTGGGTGATGTGCAAGAGGTCGCCGCCCATGTAGCTACTGCACGTCCCAAATAACACCCTCACATCCCTGTCCGGCGGCTGTGCTCGCAATGCTGGCGATAATATCGACAGCAAGTGGAAGTTCGCCAGATAGTTGACCTGCCAGTTGATCTCCACGCCCTCACTCGTGCTCTTGATACTGGAACTACTCGGCGTCAAAGTGTTTGCACACAGTATAACCATGTCCAGCCGTCTCGGCGGCGCATTGTCGATCCATTTCGTCGCAAAGGCACGTATACTGTGCAAGCTTGCGAGATCAACTTGCTCGGCGGTGATGAGGTGATTGTTGGTGTCATTCCTCAAATCATCGATGTAATCGACTATGAACGGATCGGTGAGGGCGTGTTGGGTGAGGAGGACGATCTGGGCCCCGCGTTGGGAGAGGGTGCGGACGACTGCTTCGCCTATGCCACTTGTGCCGCCCTTTTCGTGATCTCAGCTGGCGCTCATGTATGAGATGATGGTGAAGGAGAGCATACAGTGACTATAACGACCTTCCCATGCATATTCCTCTCGCTGCTGTTGCTCCATCCCGAGAAGTAGACCTTGATCATGTACAGTAGCCCGAGCCATGGAAGCGATTTGAGGGCGGGCCAGAGAAAGGGAATAGCGTCCATGCCATCGAAGATAGCCCGAGTGGCGATGTAGACGGGCATATTGGGCGAGTATTTGCCCGCAATGGGCGAACGTTGTAAAGAAAGAGAGTGTACGGATAGTGGTGTCGAAGTGGGATGTTTCAAAGGAGTTACGCCACAGTGGCGCGGAGTACGGGAAATCACATGCTTCTCCGAAGTATCGCCGTGTAGATATATCAACATTGCAATGATAAACTCCGAGCCTCTACATCACAGAAAGGAAGCCGTGGTAGCTGGCTAGAGGAGACTGACTCTTTGATCATACCGGGTCCTTCTTTTCTGGCGATTTGATGTGACGACTGCCTCGTACAGCTACTCAATCGCAACGAACATCTCAGACGCACACCAGGGCCGTTCTAAGAGACTACCTACCTTGATTTGTTGGTGGGATGTTACAGAGACCCACAGTGCCGAGTGGGAGCGGGATTGGATATGCTTTCTATGCAAATGCTCATCATCAGACATTGCTATCTCCCAAGTCAGACGCGGGCGCAAGAGAGAAGATCACGTGCACGTGTTTCTGTAGTTCTTGCGGGCAAGGAGCGGAGCTTCGCCCGCATCGGTCTGACTTGGGAGGTAGAGACATTGCTCGTTTCTATGCATCGTGAACTTTTCGGCCGTCTCGAAGTACAGCACTGCAGCCTCCAGCGCCTCGCCATACCCACAGACACTCATGTAGTCTAGGGCAGCCAATCCTGGTAGGCCTTCGCCTTCTCAAGCCTGACACCCTCCATCTCCTGCTTGACACCAAGCATACTGACCTTTCCTCCGCTTGCACCGTCGCTTGTCTGAAACTTCCATTCTTTGAGCAAGCGCTGAAGCTCCGACACCGTCTCCTGATCGTCTCTGATGAGAAGGGAGATTGCATCATACCCTCCGGCACCTGGCACCACCCCGCCTATTACGCCGGGTATGGCACTGCAAGCATCTAGTAGATCCGTCTGCTCAGGCGGTTCAATAGGCACACCACTCTTGTCCGACATGGTCCGGATCAGAATGCGGATCGAGGAGAGGCACATCTGTATCTTTGCATAGCGTTTCGCAATCTCCTCCTCAGGAGAGACTGCCGCGTTCTTCAGCTCTTCGGCCAGAGTCCTGTTGGCTGTGTCAAGCTGCGTCCAGATCTCATTCGCCTCCTCAGGCTTCTGCTTCCGCCAGGCAAGGACTTGTTTGACCATCCCTGGCGTTTGACTGCCACAGCTGACGTCGCACATCACGAGCCTCAAGCCTTTGGGGACTTTGACCTCATCTTTAAGGATCTGGTGGTCCCAGGCCTCGCGCTCGCCTTTCTCCTCGACGATGCTGCGGAGTGTGGAGCCGAACCGCGTGTTTCCGGGTTCCAGGTTGTTGGAAAGGATAGCAGGAGAGAAACGGCGGTAAAGACAGCTGCCGTAGACCGCACTTGCCACGTCAAAGCCGGAGCCGACTTTACCTTGTGCGGCGCAATGGGCGGCTTGAGCGAGGTTATGCAGCTTTCTCCTCCCGGTGTCGGTGGAGACGTCGAAGATGGTCTTCGGCAGGTAGTATGTCAACACTGCGGCTGTGAGTGAAGTCACTAGCGCCGCAGAGGATCCAAGACCAGTCTTATGCGCTTTGGAGATAGGTACGCCGAAGTTGTGGAAGCGTGGTGGCGGTCCCGAGCCGTTGGCGAGGTCGGATGGAGTTGAGTAGTAGTCGTTGTCTGCTAAGATGGTGACAGACGCGGGTGAAATGACCGGACCAGAGACGCTCGCGATGTAGCTCAGAGCGTAGGCTAAGGTAGTCTCCACGAAGGGGTTGCGGTTGAGGTTAAGGTCTGCGTCTCTGCATGAGCGATGCTTGGGTAAGTATGGGTACAGCTATGTTGTACAGCGTGGTTTATGCAAGAGTGAGATAGAGTAGGTTCTTGGAAGGTCGAGGATAAGGATGAAATACATACGAAGCAGACTTACATTCTCAACGGTGTCACTTTAACGCCGCCGTCCCTCTCGGTGAGGCGGTAACCATATTCCCAGACAGCGTCCTGAAACTGCGGTGATTGTACCACAATCTCATTGAGGGTTACGCCATTACTGGTGGCTATCGGCTGGATCGTGCAATGTATGCGTGCGTCCAGACCGAATACCAGTCCGGTATACTCCCGGTCAAGTACGAGGTAGCCGCCTGCGAGTAGGACCTTGCCTGGTGCAGAGACGGCTACTGCATCTTGGAGCATTGGGCCTTCGGCCGAAGATCACCTACGACAGGAGGCGGAGCAAGGCTGTACCGTTCGGACAATAGGAGTTACCGGGCTTTAAGCAAGGCCGTTCGAATAATCGCGCTGTCAGCTGGACGCTGATCGAAACACGAAGATCCTGTTCGGAGGGATACGGCTGGCCTTGAGTCCCTTTGAAGTCCTCTTTTTGCGTTGTAGAAGTCGTATAAGCTCGAGAAAATCAGTACAGTAGATGTAGATGTCGGAGTAGTATGTAAAGGCCAGTTAGAGGCTCGTGATACGGTGCTGTCTCCGCAGGAAGTGGTGTTGTTGCCGGTGGAGCTTAGTTTTAAGCTTTGCAATAGCCTAGCTCCCGCCGCAGCCTGCACGATCCCGTTCCTACTATTCTTCGAGCACGCGAGGAGGGCACGGAGGTGACTCGCTTTCGCATTTGATCCTTTCAAGGCATCACTACGCTCACTCTTGCCAGCAGTGCAGCTTACATTCACTTATCAGATCCGCATTATAATCGCATTGGACCTCTCCCTTGGGTCGTCCACCATTGAAGTCTCGCCACCTGGACTACCTCCGACAACCATAGCGATACATCTCGAACCACCTTAATCTTTCTACCACAACCCTTGGTCGCGCGTTCATCTGACGACACGGTCGTCTGATGAACCTGCAGTTCCGATATCTCCTGACCATACCAGTAAGCGCGACCACCTATCACTCCACTGACAAGGCACGCGACACCGACACTGACATTCGCCTCTAGCCCCAACCTCCCCCTAACGGGTCACACCATATATGCCTTACGTGAAAGCAGTTCCCCTCTCGCGTATTGCAGGCACAGCCCTCAAGTCCCTCAGCCACGGTTACGTCCAGACAGTCGTCGCCGCATCTCAATCCTCCTACGCCGCGCAGAACGCCCCCGGCGCAGGTCCATTAGCAGATACCCTCATCAACAAGTTCCGCAAGGCGGAGAAGAGCAGGGTTCAGAATGTTCTGCGCAATGCAGACGGTTCAAAGCCGGCGAGTACGGCTGCTGCGCGGCCGGAGACGAGCCATCAGGATGCTGGGTTAGACAAGTACTTTGATGCCTGGCAGAAGCACCATCCGAATGACGCAAAGGAGTGGCAGCAGTTTCAGTTTGCGAAGCGGATAGAATGGCAGCCGCCGAGCACTATCCCCGTCAAGGCGCAGGAGCAGACCACTGCGGAAGAGCCAGTGGGCGAGAAGGACGAAGAGCTTAGGGCGCCGAGCCTGAAGCGCTCGTACACTACCAGCGCGCTTGACAACTTCACCAAGGCGTTCACTAATGACGAGGCTGCCGAGGCGGATGCGCTGGAGCAGGTCAACATCGCGATCGCGGAGGAGATTCAGCGGTCCAAGGACGAGGTGGAGGATGGTATCACGATCAGAGCTTCGTCGCCTGCCACTGTTTCCCAAGGTCGATCATCCGCATCTGAGCAGCCGACCGTGTCTAGTCCAGCTACCGTCTTCACGCCGACCGACAGCTTCACTAGCAGCTCGTCCGAAGCCGACATCTACACCAATGAGCTCCTTCAGCTCGCCGAGAAGAGGGAGTATGAACGCATCCCGGCCGCTTTCCAGGCGATGTTGCGCGCAGGCGTGCAGCAGCCTCCGCCCGCCGCATACCGCGCCCTGCTCAGCTCGGCCATTGAGCTTACTCAGGGCAAGCATCAGAAGGTTCCCAAGGCGCTAGAGGTGTACTCGGACATGCTGCGCCGGAAGGTCGTTCCGGACACCGAGACTTTTGGCCTCTTCATCAACTTGCTCGCAACTCGCGCCGTTGAGTCGCTTGCTCTGCGCAAGGCTCTGGACCAGCGCTTAGTGCGGTACGGTGGCCTTGAGGAGCCTGGCAAGTTCATGTTCAGGTCCACCCAGTCTGAGCATAGCATGCTTGTGGAGGACTCTTCGCTTTCCATTGCGCTCAAACTCTTCGATCGTGCGACCCAAGCTGGCGTTGCGGGCTTGTCGAGTGAGGCTTGCGCGACACTCGTAGTCGCATGCGCCGAGCAAGGCCGTCTGGAAGAGATGACCCGAGTCTATCAGCACATGGAAAGCAGCGGCATGGAGCCTCAATCCCACATGTACCCACCGATGATCGCCGCTTTCGGCTCCACTGGAGACCTTCGCAGTGCAGTCGAGGTTTACGACGAGTACAAGGAGCTGGCCATTGAGAACAACGCTGGTAAGAACGACATGATCCGCGTCGACAACGAAATCTACGCCGCGATGGTAAAGTCATATGGCGCAGCGGACAGGCTCAAGGGTGGTTTGAAGTTCTTGGCAAGTGTGCAGTCTGAGATTGCAAGCGAGCGTGGCCTGCTCCAGCTTAGGGAGATCGTGGCCGAGAACGCTCTACTGCCGCTTGCTCTCAAGGACACCACCTTCAAGAATGCCTTTGACCTCACTAGCTCACTCTCCGGCCGTGCCTTGACTTCAAGCCTGGCTGCTATCGCCACAGCTGCAGCAGACAAGAACATGCTCGAAATCGCTCAGAAGGCTTTCGATGCGCTCGCGAAGTCGACCCCGGATCTTGCCTCACCAGCAACTGCTATGCTCGCTATGCACATCCGGAACGCCAACGTCGAGGGCGCAGAGCCCTACTGGAGGATCCTCGAGTCTGCTCCTGCGAATCTACCTCTCGTCGAGCCGGCTACGATGCGCGCTGTAGCTTTGATTGGCGTTGGTCAAGCAGAGCGTGGCTTGAGGCAAGCTCGTCGCATGTTCTCTCGCATCCGTGACCAGCAACCGGAGAGCAGCATGATTGAGGCTGTTGAGCAGCTTGACGAGGCGCTTGAGCTGCTCGGTAATTTCATGCTGAAGAGCCCAGTTTCGCAGCCACGAGCTGGTGCTGAGCTCCTGAGGATGATGGCTGAGAACGGTGGCTTGATCGCACCGATCGATGCTCACATCCTTGCGCGCTTCGGTCTTGAGCAGATTGCGAGGTTGAGCGCGGCCGACCTGGAGTTTGTGCTGCGCGTCCAGTCCGATATGATTCTGTTTGAGACATCTGCAGACATTGCTGGGCCTGCGCGCTTTGGCTGTCTACTGGAGAACATCGTCTCTCGCTCTGTCATGCCGGCTGTGGAAACGGAGAATGCGATCGAGAAGACCCTTATCAACATCGACCGCCCGGCATTGAGCACACTCTGGAACACCTACCGCTACCCGCAGACTCCAGCATTCACCCCTGCGTCATTCACGCCGGTCGTACCTTTCCAGCAGCCAGCTCCATTCGCGCCAAGCTTCGACGACTCATTCGACCCATATGCCGCTCGGACCGACGTCAAGGGCTCGAACGCCATCAACGACCTTCTTGAGCGTCCCCAAGGCCGCCGTATGGCCGACGCGCTGACGAAGTTCAAGAACATGCGCCGAGTAGGACGTGTCCCAAGAATGTTCACATACGGCAAGCTTATCGAATCAGCAGCTAAGGAGAACAACCTCAACCTGGCGCACGACATTCTCGAGATGGCGAAGCAGGACGTGCCGTTCGATGCCCGTTACCGCGTTGTCCGCTTCGGCTGGCAGCAGATTCTGGACCACATGGTTGCTGGATGCCTCACCATCGGCCGACGGGACATGGCTGCGCGATACCACCAAGACCTTCTTGACATGGGCGCTGCACCTTCTGCGAACACTTTCGGCTTGTACATCACGACACTCAAGGAGAACACCAAGACGTTCGACGAGGCTTCGGAGGCTGTCAAGATCTTCTTGTGTGCCAAGGCTGAAGGTGTTGAGCCATCTTCGTTCCTGTACAATGCTCTGATCGGAAAGCTTGGAAAGGCGAGACGCATTGACGACTGCCTCTACTACTTCGCTGAGATGCGCAACCTCGGCATCCGGCCCACGTCTGTTACTTACGGTACCATCGTTAACGCTCTTTGCCGTGTCAGCGATGAGAAGTTCGCGGAGGAGATCTTCGAGGAGATGGAAGGTTGCGCAAACTACAAGCCTCGTGCGGCGCCCTATCACTCGCTTATGCAATTCTTCCTGACCACCAAGCGCGACCGCGGCAAGGTGCTGGCGTACTACGAGAGGATGCGGAGCAAGGGTATTGAGCCAACGGTGCACACCTATAAGCTGCTCATCGACACGCACGCTACGCTCGAGCCAGTCAACATCTCCGCTGCGGAGACCGTGTTGACCGCGATGCAGGCTGATGGTATTCAGCCTGAGGCCGTGCACTATGCTTCGCTCATCCATGCCAAGGGCTGCGTACTTCACGACATGACTTCCGCCAGGCAGCTTTTCGACACGGTAGTGAAGGAAAGCAAGATCAGGCTGCAGCCGTGCATGTACCAAGCTATGTTCGAGAGCTTGAACGCCAACCACGCCGTCGCGGAGTCTGAACCACTGCTGCAGGACATGAGGATGCGAGGAGTGGAGTTCACGCCGTACATCGCCAATGCTCTCATTCACGGCTGGACTCTGGAGAAGAACGTGGAGAAGGCCAAGGAGGCGTTCGCGAGAGTGCCGATGAGCAAGCGCGAGCCTAGCACATACGAGGCTATGGTGCGCGCTTACCTGGCCGCTGAGCAGCGCGACGCCGCGAAGGGCGTTGTCAGGGAAGCTTTGTCGAGAGGCTACCCTAGCGCTGTCGCTGGCAAGATCGCTGAGTTGGTCCGCTAGGTGGCGCCGCCGGACTGACGTTTCTTTCTGTCACGATTGTACAGCATACTTATTGCGGGATATCATGGGCACACAGTTGACGGCCGCATAGCATTGCATTTTCAGCGTCGGTGTTTGGGCGTTTCAACAGGGAGGTGCCGCGAAACACAACGCAGGCTTGCTATGGGATGATATCAATTTGGGAGGCGAAAGTGCGCTTTGGCGATGTAAGATTAAGATACCCACACCATCTCCGCTTTGCTGGATCTATTGTTGCACATAGGTGCAATGGTAGTGTCTGGAGTTTCATTGAACGAAACAAGTTAATACCAACCTGGAATCCATCTGTTCCTTTTCCTTTCTCTAACGTTTGGCTGACGATGATGCAGCAGGACTGCTTGGCTACATGTTCGCTTTGAAGAACTTCTGTACGATGTCGTACATGCCGCTGGCGTTGTAGTGGACGTTCATTGCGTGACCTGTGTGTGGTTGGATGTATGTCTCGAAGGGTTGTGCGGCTGTGAAGAGTGGTGCAGCGCGCTCAAGGATGCTGGTGCAGTCGCCGCCGCAGAAGCCGAGGTCTGCATCCCCAGAGATTATCTGCAAGCAATGGTATGTCAGCGGCCAGCAGAACACTAGACAGTGATTGTTCCAAAGTAGGGATACTCCACTCACCAGAGCAGGGCCAGTGAAAGCGGAGGCGTTCACCGGAAGCAGTGTCTGCGTAAGCAGCTCGCCCACACTGAAAGGGAACTTATGCGCTTCAGCGTATGCCAGCACTGCCGGGTCGAAGAAGGGGTAGGCGAAGAAGCAGTATTGGTTCGCTAGTTCATCGCCCCAAGTCATGTAGCCGGAGCTGCGATTACCGAAGCGCTGAGGTTGGTTCTCTCGAGCGAGATGCAGGCCAGTGCTGATTAGGAACTCAGATTGCCAGGTATCGTTGGTCGAGTAGCCAGTCAGAGCAATGCCATCGGTGAGCGTTGGAGCTGAGGCTGCGAGCGAATGGGACAGCAGTGAGCCGTATGAGTGCCCGACGTGTAAGACTTTGCCTTTCGGTGTCGGTACGCATGAGTCGAGTGTGCCACTCCGCAGCTTTTGGGTCAGGGCTGTGAGCACGGCCAGCTCGATCGGCGCTTGTTGGAAGGTGTACGGATCTGGGCGGCCGGAGAGCCCATTGCCAACTCGGTCATAAGAGAGCGTGGCGCACCCGGCTCCCGTCGCAGATCGAATGTAGTTGTACTCGCTATCGGCGCCACCGAAGTTCCAGTACGATCTGTCGAAACCGAGACCATGGGTGAGGACTTGGACATCTTG
>JAKLLW010001321.1:0-16164 GCA_022814695.1 Neocatenulostroma microsporum
GGTGCAGATCTGTCACCCGCGCAATTAGGCGCGGTGGGTCGTCGCAGGAATCGGCTGCTTGGCTGAGCTGATGATGAAAAGATCTCCCTTGGCAGATGTTGGTTCTTCGCTGGGGTGCCGGCAGCGTGAGTCGTGGCGGAGCCCGAGGCTGGCCCAAGTACATTTCGACCTGCTGTCTTACCTGCTTTCTCTCTCCCCTCCAACGCCCTCTCACACCATCACCATCGTGTCTACACGCATCTCATAGCTCTCTGAGCGCCTCTGGAAGGTCTGGCCTGGTCGCCCTACCACACACTCATTTGAACACAGTCATTCCTTCGTACGCTCTGAAGAGCAGTTCATTCCTTAAAACCAAAACATCGTCACTCCTTTGCGACCCGCCTCGATTATCACCTCATCAACGACGCTACCAACGGCGACTCCAACGGTGTGACATAGCATTCACTCTCACCACCACTTGGGAACAGCAGCGCAGCTACCGACAACATGTTCTCCCTCTACAGCGCCGCCGCCGCTTCGGCGCTCCTACTGCGAGTCGCATCGGCGACTGACGTCTTCGCCCACTTCATGGTTCAGAACGCATATGCATACGACATCACCCAATGGAAGACGGACATGGCATCAGCACAGCAAATCGGCATTGACGGCTTCGCGCTCAACTGGATCCCACCTGACTGCGATTACGGGCTCTCCTGGACAGCGGACCGTATCGACGATGCCTACGCTGCCGCCGAGCAGATGGGCTTCTCGCTCATTCACTCTTTCGACATGAGCTACAGCAGTTGCACCATCTTCTGGAATCAAACGTACATGCAAGATGTGCTCACGAAGAACGCTGGCAGCTCTGCGCAGTACCGCTGGAGCGACAACATTCTCGTCTCGACATACGGCGGTGACCAGGTGGACGAGTACGGCAACGAGTTCTTCGAGGGTCTCAAGAGCAACATGGCTAACTCCGGCAATGCCATCACTCTTGCGCCAGCTCTCACCACCTACTCCATGGGTGCGCAGAGTGGTGATGCTTCCGGCTCGGCCTCGAACATGCTGGACGACTACTCCTCCATCGACGGCTACCTTAACTGGCAAGCTTGGCCCATGAACACCGACTCCAACATCACTGTGACTCCGGACAAAGCCTTCCAGTCTGCGTTGAAGGATGCCGGCCGGTCTGGACCATACATGATGGGTAAGTCGTGCAACACATTCCAAAACAAGCAAAGTGCATATCAGCTGACACATGCATGTCTCAGCCGTTTCGCCATGGCAGTACAAGGATCTTAACGATGGCAACCCACTCGACGCGTGGGTGGCTTACAGCGACACTCTCTTCCCCGACCGCTGGGAGTCATTGACGAGCGACGAGTCCATCCAGCCCGACATCATCGAGATCCTCACATGGAACGACTACTGCGAGTCCCACTACATCCGCGACCTGCCAGATGAGAACGACACCAGCAAGAAGGACTACGTCGAGCTCGGCGACATGGGCGCGTACGTCTGGGGCCAGAACCACGCCCCATGGCGCATCATCGCGAAGTACTACATCCACTGGTGGAAGAACGGCTCGCCGCCAGACATCACCATGGACCAAGTCGTCTACTGGCACCGCATCCACCCGAAGAGTGCTACCTGCTACGGTGGCTCATCGACCGGTATCCGCAACGCCGACTACCCCGACGATGCCGTCTTCGCCTGGGCGCTCGTCAGCGAGTCGTCCACTATCTCGATGACAGTCGGCAGCAATCAATACTGGACGTTCGAAGCAGACAGCTCCGGCCCTTCGATGGGTATGGTACCCTTCCCATCGGACCTCGGAAGCGGCGTCACACCCCAAGTAGCAATCATGCGCAACGGCGAAGCGATCCACACCAGCAGCAGTTCCCAGCAAATCTCAAGCGACTGCTCCTACCAGAACTTCAACCCCAACGTCAACCTCGTTGGCCCGGGCTTGAACTCATGATGATCATCTTGGAAAGGAAAAAACTTCTGGGCATGATCGGTCTGGAAGGTGTGTGGGGTTTAGCGACGGAGTGGCATGGCAGGAACCATTACTTTCGATTCTCGATACCCACATATTACTTTTGCACTGGCTTTTGCCTTTTGCTTTCTTGCATTAGCCAGCGGCGTCTTTTTATGCTTTTGCATGCTTTCTACAGTCACCCGTTCAAAGACAGCTTTTTTGATGAGATGATAAGGATACGTAGTCATGGACCAAGGAACACAATAGAACAGATGGGCGTGTCAGCACGAATGGAAGTCAATCGTTTCCATATCGCATCCTTGTACTGTTCAGCTCCACTTACTCTTCCCTTTGCCTCATGAGCGAAGGATCATACTCAATCATCACAAGTATCCCACCCGTCATCGCAGCGATGTATCGAGAAATACAACAGTTGAGCTTGTCAGGACGCATGGAAGTCTGTCTTCTCCAGTCACCCATACTCGCCTTGTTTGCTGCCATGTGCTATCACATGTCGTGTGTTCTGAAAGATCAGGCCATTGAGCTGCCTCCAGCCATGGCGCCGGTACTTCGCTTTGACAGAGCTCTCAGGATGCAATGCAATGCAGCTCTAACCAAATTGTCGAGGTTGTGCAGGATGCAATGCGATGCAGCTTCACGTTGTCACGGTTGTGCAACCTTCTGTACCACTGGCTCGACAAACCGCTTGTCCCAGCGCACGACGTGTACAGCCGACATATCCGCATGGAGTCACAACAGGTAATAGCAGAACGCTCGAGACAATGTGACCGCCTGCAGTTGAAGTGACCTGTACCTCTCATGCATTGCTGAGTTGCGGTATCGTCTCCGGACTCCAACCCTAGCAACCAGCCTCGCGGGCGGCGAGGGTTCCCTGTCCCTGCTATGCCATATGCGCCTCAATCATACTGCTGTGGCGTTGAGACCCACGGTTCAAAGGCATTGACAGACGGAAATGCCCGGTTTCCAGCGCAGAAAAGGCTGGAACGCAATGCTGTTGGACTTGGGGAACACCATTCTGGGCCGCATAGTCTGAAGTCTAACTACTCTTCGTCTCGCTCCATGACCGGGGCGTCTTGCTCTAGCATCACAAGCCTCCCAGTACTCGTCCCACTATCCTCCGACCACGCCCTTACTAACACCTGTACCTTTCCCACACCCTCCCCATACCCTCCATACAGTGGCTCCACCGGCTCGAAAGGTTCGTATCCGCACTCGATCGTCCAGTGCTCTTTTACGCCTAGTAAAGCAACAACAGCATCAGAGACGCCGGGTGAGCCAGGTTGCTTCACATACGCCAGGATCCTTGCTGGATGATTTGGAGACACTGGAAGAATCTTGCCGGAGACACGCACACGAGCGGGACCGATGCGGTGGGCGATTATATTTGTTAGTTCGAGAGATCCATCTTGTCCGTTCTGCTGTGTCGGTGTGACTTTCCTGCTCAAAGCAATGATATCAGACTCAACCGCCGGCGTCACACCCGGCGCAACCCTCCTCTTCGACCGTTGCTCAAAAGCATACGCATACCTCAACAGCTGACTATCACTCCCATGCTTCCCAGCAAAAGTCAAATTCACAGGCATCCCACTCACCTCCATCTGCCCCATAGTCACTGACACCGTCGGAACACCCATATGCCTAATCGCTCTATTCCCATTACTGTACTTCACCCCATTCCTCAAAGCATGCTCCGCGCTCTCGGGATTAGTCTCTAGGTCCGATTTGCCTACATCGCCGTTCGCTGGGAAGACCACCATATCGTACGAGTGGGCGTCCATCCAGTCCTCTAGATCGCGTTTCCGTTGCATTTCGAGAGCTGGGAGAGCGGAGGAGATACCGTCGATATCCCATATCTTCTTCCCTTTCGGCCTGTCCTTCGCGAGCTGGACGAGACGTCGGTAGTCCATGAAGTTCTTCTTCTCAAGCCATTTATCTGGGAGATAGCCTGCGGGGCGATCAGGAAACATTTGACTCCCATCAACCTCCGCCAGGTCTGGGTACTTTGGGTCGGCGTTGGCTTTGAGGAAGTCATCCCAGAGGTAAGAGACTAGTTCGCCGCGTTCTTTGCTATTCCAGTCGAGGGTGAAGCCTACGACGTTGTTGGTGTGGCCTGAGAGGGTGTCGTCTTCGTAGTTTGTTACTAGTGGGAAGTCGGATTCGATGACTGTGGCGCCGAGGGTTTCGAGATCGGAGCGAGCGCGGTGCCAGAGGGCGATGACTGCCGGAGAGACGGTCGTAGGTTTGGCCTTTGGGTCGCTGCCGCCGATGTACATGGAGGGGATTGCTATGCGCTTTCCCTTCAGCGAGTCAGTCGCTCCGTCGAGAAGCTCGAGATATGATGGCGGATGTTCGACTCTCGGGACTTCGACAAAGGTTTGTTGTCTCCAGAAATCTCCCTCAGTGGTCTCATCCTCAACAGTCAGAACATCGAGGATAGCGCACATATCCCTCACAGTCCTCGTCATAGGCACAACAACATCACAAGTAGGATACAGCGGCCAGATGCCTCTAGGACTAATCACAGTCCTGCTAGGCGTATGCGCTACAAGGCCATTGTTACTCGCTGGACTCCGGCCTGAGCTCACAGTCTCGCTTCCCAGACCGAAGGCCGCGAACGAGGCGGCTGTGGACGTCGCTGCGCCGTTCGAGGAACCAGACGAGAATGCTGCGGTGAGGTACTCAAGATTGTAAGGGCTTTCGGCACGGCCGTAGAGGCCACGATGCATGCCTGAAGCCATCATCGGCGGCGTGTTTGTGCGGCCGATACATACCGCTCCAGCTTTCCGAAGTTGGGAAGCTACGAAAGAGTCTTCGTTCGCTACTAAGTGCTCGAAGGCAGGTGAGCCGGTAGCGCAGGTCATGCCTGCGTACTTCATGCTGTCCTTGAGGGTGTATGGGATACCATCCAGTGGGCCCAGGACCTGCCCAGCGGCACGGCGAGAGTCTGAGGCGGAGGCCTCGGTGAAGACATCGGAGTTGTAGAGGATTATGGAGTTCAAGCAGGGGCCTCGAGTGTCGTAAGTGAGGGTACGTTGGAGATACTTTGTTACGAGATCGACGCTGGTGGTTGCGCCGGTGGCCAAGGCATGCTGGAGGTCCGAGATGTTGGCCTCCACCAGATTCTTGCTGGTCAGTGCCGGGTCTTTGGATCACTCAGCCCTTCCACATACCAGTGTCTTCTCCGTAGACAGATCTGAAGCACTGTTGTCTGCCATGGTCTCCCGAGGCAAGAGGACTCGATATACCTCTCGTCAGGATAAGTATCTCCACGCTCCTGGGCCAGATGCCGTTGCTATCGTGCGAGTTTGTTCTAGCTTATTGAGAGATAGTTTCCCTTCTATCGAGCATGAGAAGAGATAGGATCGAAGGAAAGTAGTTGTAGTTGCCCGAAGCTCATCGTTGAGCTCGAGGGAGGAGCTTACCGTAGGCCGGAACGGATACAAGGCTACAGCACCAACCCTACCATGTAGACTATATCCCGTGTGTCTTCGCTCGAGTCTGCAGCACGTCCGAGCCAGTGATTATCCATGTTCATGCCTTTTGAAGTGAACGAGATGCTCCATTCAACGTTTTGGCTGTTCCAATGCCCCACATCGGTCGCCTCGGCATTTCCCGCTGTACCACAAGCCACACTTTCTCGAACTTCAACAACTGCCTGACATTTGTACCACCAGAGCCACCTCCGTTGTCAACCGATTCTGTACCTCGTGTCTGAAGGCTACAGTCACTGATATCTGAGACTACAGAAACAGCTTCGGCGGTACTTCGCACAGCAATTTGGAAGCTACGGACCGAGCCAAAACCACGGCACTGATCAACGAACTTGCCGAATCCGTTCCACCGCGACGCCTCTTCCTGGTCCCTTCGAGAGCCCACGACCGCACAGCGTGGACAACCGATTTACTTGTGAGCGGCAGAGAGCTACTAGTACGGCTACGAGCGCTCTTTGAAGCTTGTCGAGGCTGCAAACGATCTTTGGCCCGCGTCAATCGCAGGAATAACCGACCTACTTAGCGCGCACAACAGCTAGGTGCTCACGCACGACAGCAACCTTAACGGAGCCTATCTTACACACATACTCCTCAGCGAGGACCACACCACTCTGCAGAACAGCGTGTATGGGTGACAGGATGGCACCAACCAAGGATACTGCTCCGCTATCGGACACCGAAACGGCGGAGAAGCCAGTCACGGAGCAGCTTAAGAACGCAACCCTCGCTGGCAAGCATAGCGGCGAAGACTCGACGCCTTCTCCACCAAAAGAGAACGGAGATCGAGGGAGGTTACAGCGCAAGAGAAGCTTCGAGGAGGTTGAGGGTGAGCAGCACGATAAGCCACCAGCAGGCAAGCTACACAGCCGCAAGAGGTCACGAGACAGCACAGCTGAAGAAGCTGAGCTGAACAATGGCCGCAAGGTGTCCGGTGAGAGGGCAAGGACTGCCGAGGATGTTGTTGCGGTTGAGGGGAATGGCGAGAAGACGAGTATGGATGCAGAGAGACCCGGTACACCAGAGCAGACTGGAAACAAGTCTACCGAGGCTGCGGTGGAGGCCATTGCGAGTCCGAAGACTAAGAGAAGTCGGCTACACTCTGCAACGGCAAACGAGCCACCAGCGACGAACGAAGACGCACCCGCCGAGTCGACCGAGTCCAGCACGAAGATACCACCAACGAGCGGTTTCGCCAACACATCAGCAGCCTCACCATTCGGCGCGCTAGCACGTAGCAAGTCACCACAGCCAGAACTACCACAGACATCACAGAGTGCCTTCGCATCTTCTGGCTTCGGGTCACTAGCTGGATCGACATCGACGGGATTTGGTGCGATAGGCAAAAGCGCAGGTGGCTTTGGTTCCGGCGGCAGCTTCGCAACAGGGTCTAAGAGCCCACTGGGTGCAGAAGCAGCGAGCAAGGACAACGAGAAACCAAAAGAATCATCCGGCAGTGCTTTCGGTGGAGCACTAGGTCAGAAGTCCGCATTCGCCGCAGCACCAGCAGCAGGCGGCTTCGGTTCAGGTGGCTCAGGGTTCGGCAAGCTAGGCGCAAGCTCCGGCTCAGCTTTCGGTGGTGCATTGGGCGGTAGCAGTCCCTTCGCTGGATCAGGAGGTGGACTCAGCTCTTTCGCCAGCGGGAAGCCGTCCTCATCACTAGCAGGCAGCTCGAAAGCCTCGAAGGGTTTCGGCGCATCGGCCGACGATGAGGAGGGAGGTGAGGATGACGAGGACGACGAGTCCGGCCACAAGAGTCCTCCGCTATCGCAAGATGCAGACAAGCACGACGAGCGCTTCTACGAGCAACAAATCGAAACAGGCGAAGAGGACGAAGAGACCGCCTACTCATGCCGAGCTAAACTCTACAACTTCGCCGCTCTGGATGACGGCAGGAAAGAGTGGCGGGAGCGCGGACTCGGCGTTCTTCGGCTGAACGTCAAGAGAGGCGAAGATGGGGAAGCACCGAAGGCGCGGTTTTTGATGAGGGCAGATGGAAGTCATAGGGTGGTGTTGAACTCGCCTGTGAAGAAGGAGTTGAAGTTTGAGGGGAGGGATGGCGGGCCGCCTCAGGGGGGGTTGATGTTGTTTCCGGGGACTATTGATGGGAAGACTACGTTGGAGAAGATGCAGATGAAGGTATGTGCTGTCTTTCTCCATCAAATACGGTTATATGCTAACGTGGTTCTTGGTAGATGCGGCAGAACTTCGCCATGGAGCTCTACGATAAGATCATAGAGTTGCAGGAGGAGATGTAGAGGTGCGGTGATTGATGCGGGTTGATGAGTGACGAAGCATTTGGGCGATGGAGCATAGCGTTTCTCGCTCCTTCGCATAGCGTGGAGTGGGTATGAGGAGACTACCAGGCAGGACAGCGTTCTTGGAAAGCACTTCAGCGCAGCGAACGATACAGGAAGATGAGATCAGGCGACATGATGCTTTGTGAGAGTATGCGTGGGTAGCGGCACGAGGAGCAGACAGATACCAAGGTATGAGTACAGTACTAGATACAGTTCCACTGCCTCCACCAGCTTAGGGTGGTAGAAGGCCAATTTCTCCGCGGAATGTGCTTCTCCTCTGCGAGGGCCCTGGCGGGTGTTATGTATGAGCCCCTGCTGAGGATGACTACGAGCAGCCGTTCATACCAGCATTGAAGCCCTTCTACGAGAGTGCTTTGCTAAGATGAATCTCCGGAGTCTTGAGGCGTACATGGATGCGTTCCGTTAATCAGGAGAGAGGAGCGCTCTTTTTTACCTTCGCGCTTCGCGCTTCGCGGCTCGTTTCATATGTACATTGTTTGGGAACTCGATGCTAACAGCACCTCAGATTCGTTGACAGCATAGCTCGTCTCCGCAGCTCCAGCAGTATTGGAGCTTCAGTACCGCCCAGGATCCAGCAATAAAGGATCCGGTGACATGAGGAGGCGATGTACAAGTATGCGTGAGTGGACAGGTACGATTATCTGATTCTGTAGTGAGCGCACATCCATGCAGAGCAGAGCAATCGGCCAGCATGTCTGATGCCAGTCCAGTCGCTCTCTCCACCAGCTCTGCTGGCCCAAAAAGGTATATCAATCAAATGGATCGGATCCGATGCTAACGGTACCCAGGTTTCGCTGGCGGCAAGGCTTGTCTTCCCTCTTACTGTGGTTCGAGCAATGCGAGAGCTCCGTCAGTGCCGCACAAGCAGCAGGCGTCCTTGAAAGAGTCCCTGGCGTTCTCCGAGCGAGCTCGTGAGGTTCAGGCAGACGTGTAGAACGCCCGCGGACGTAGGGCGATTTATGATGGTGAGGGTCAGGACACGGCAATGTCCTCCGTTCGACCCAGGAGCTCAGAACCACCCTCTCAACTCCGCGATCATCAGCGGAGCGAACAGCGTCCATATCGTCAAGGACAGCAGATGCGGCATGTATGAGCTGCAAAGGATCAGTGTCGCGAGGCAGGCTAGCGTCCAGCGGAAGGTTACGAGGTCGTCGTAAATACTGCGGTCTGGTATCTCTGGGCGTGTGTGGATCAAGAAGCTGTGGAGATGGGAGGGGAGGTCTTCGATGTTGGTGTCCCAGAAGCTCTTCGGTTTGATATCGGGTGCTGGAGCTTTGGTAGGCTCTGCCGAGTCGCGCACGTTGCTTGAATCGTCTTGGGATTCGATAATGCTGTCACTGTCGTTATCCTCCGCTTCAGGCTCGACAGCTGTTTTGGGCACAGTATCTCCATCATCAGACGGTGAAGTTGCCGTGCCAGTCGGTGGCTTTGCGCTGGTCGTGGTGCCATCAACAGGTTCAGCTGCTGCTGGCGCGTCGGGCAAGATATGGAATAGATCGCCATCATAGCGATACAATGTCACAACGCCTTCCTCCCCGTCCTCGAACCTCAAACTCCACGTCGCCCCCGCCCCAACATCGAAACGGTTGGCAAACTGCAGATCAGTTTGCATGCACGAAGCATCGTACCGAAATTCCGCATAAGAGCCATAAGACATGCGCTTCTCGACGCAGTGCTCAAAGCAGTATAACAATCCCAGCATATGCCAAACAGTCAGGCACGACAATCTTTGCTGGGGGCGTACCACGCTGAGAGCTCTCAAAATCGCGACGTTCTGCTCTAGCGGCCGCTCAGTGCAAGGAGTGTAGACACAGCGAGGGTCGTCGGATGATGTATTGGGGATTCGATATTTGCAGAAGTGACCCGGAATGGAAATTTGGTACGCATGGAGGCATGAGACTCGCCGCAACTCGTTCAATCGTTCATTCTTGGCGTCCTGGTCTGCTCGAGGGTCTGTCATTGTTTGGTGCTTCTTGGGTGGAGTGTCGGGTCTGGTTTGGGAGTTCTTCTCGAAAAGTAAAAGAGAACCTGGAGGTCATGAATGGGAATGTGTTTGCGAAACAACCCTGATGCATAGCAGCATAGCCACTGTACAGTGTCTTCCCACATCTCGCAATCCCGCAGCTCCCGATCCCATATTGCTCATCACTCAAGCCGTAAGGAGACGTGATCAACAGTATCTCAGTGTCTCCATTGGCTCGTTAGCCGGCTAGGGCGATTCAGGAACGAGCAGGCTAGCCTTCGGTTGTGATAAGACACTGTGGTTCGAGCACAGCGCTGATACGTGACTGTGCTGTGCCGCACCCGGCGCCTACCGCGACATGACCTAGCGAGTGAGCCATATTGATTCAAGGCACAAGCTGCAAAGTTGTAAAGGCCATCGACGATAAGGAAAGCGCCAATGCGGACAGGTAAGCATATCATTTGACACAGACGTTTCATCTGCAGACCGCCCGGATGCATACAAGACTCCCGTGATCGCATAACAAGCCCCGAGTACCACCAACAACGCCTGAAGGGAGCTCGGTGAATCCGCGTCGCTGTCTACCAAGCGACAGGGCAGATAAAAGACTGTTCACAGCTGTGGAGTGGCCTCACGTCCGTCAAGCAAGAGCTCTCTCCAAAAGATATGCCTTGTCTCATGGTTCCCGTTGGCTTCCTGCCACGATGCCTCGATATCAGTGCCGTGGCTACTCCACGGTCGGAACAAGTGGCTTCTTTCCAGAAGATGGCAAACTTCGTCTTGCGGCCGGCCGCCGGGCTTGAGATCCAGCTTTTGCAGTATCTTCCACCAAAGGTCGACAGTGTCGTATGCCTTGGATATCCCTACCTCGTACCATTCATGATGTCTCTGGTCACTGTCGCCATGCAGTATCCGCTGAAAGAAAGCGAGGTCCGCATGCACCAGCGCTTCAAGGCGCCTGAGGAGGAAGATGGGAATGCCAGTGACATAGATGGCGCCCCCTTCTTTCAATATGTGCCCGTGGGCCCGTACCAAAGCTTTCAGACGCTCTTTCTCGAAGTATGTTTCTGTCATACCGATCTTGACATAGGTGTCGGTGTGATCGGGAATGATGTAGATGGTGCCGAACTTATCCGGCAAGCGCGCCAGCAGGCATGAACGAACAGCTGCGCGTATGAGCCATGGCGCTCTCGTATGTCCTTTGCCATAGTCGAATTTAGCACTCGCCGTTGCTGATCGAGCTTGAGGGTCGATCTCTGCGCCATTCGGAACATTCGTCATAGTAGCATCTGCCTGATCCGGGACTCTATCACGGACATCATCGTCGTCTGCCGTGCGGGTAGGAGCATTGTCGGCGTCGTCCTCATCATTCGCGATGTCGACAATCTCAGCAGACGGAACGAGGAAGGCAGGCCAGGCTCCGGGCATCTCCCGCCGGTACAAAACAGACGTCATATCATCTGCAGCGACTGCTATACCATCGTGACTGTCTTGCTGTATCGAGTACTCGGCCTGTCTCTGCCGCTGAGTCACATCGAAAACGTTGCCCGCGCTCACAGCTCTGCGATGGCGAGTCTGAGCTGTGTCATCATCCTCTCCCGGCGGCTTGAGATGGATGTGAAGCTTGCTTTCGCTAGCAAATGATGTTGCTTCTGGGCGGCGTGGACTTGAGGCGAAGGAGCGTGGGCTTGGCGCTGCTGGAAGTGTCGTGTCCATTGTTGGGAGTGACGAGCGCGACCGTCGAGTTTTGATGCCGAAGTCAAGCTCTGGGAACTCCGGCGCCCAGTGGCCTTCTACCACACTGGCCCATCGCTCGTGCGCCTCACATACCACGCAACGAATAAGTTCACGTACACGCTTGACTCTCCGGCGATTGTCGAACTTCCTTCTCGTAGACTCGATGTCTTCTCTCAGCGCACGCAGAGCTATTCGCGCTGTCTCCACCGACATTGGTGTCTTGCACTTGCGACCCCATGGTTCATGGAGACCGATTCCTGGTCCTGTAATGATGCATTCCATACTCGGAACTAGAGGCTGGGCTTCCAGAGCCGTTTCAATCGTCCTGAAGTCCGCAAGTTCCATGGTGGGCTCGCTCGGTGATGCAGCTGTCGTTCAAGGTAGGTTGACTGAGCGATGTATTGTTTGAGGGAGCGCGCTACTTATGTCTATCATGATTGATAGCGGCCATCCCACGCCATATAATGCTGCTCCTGCTTTACTGTTCGGATCTGATACGAAGCTGAGATCTCTGCCTCATATAAGTCTCCCTTGTGCGCGCATGACAGGCCACAGCTTCGTCGTCGTCGCCTCGTCTCACCAATGCACCGCACGTTCACTTCGCATGCACACAGCCTTCGCCTTAGAACATGTTCCGCCATGCACTTGCGTAATTAGGGTGTCGGTAAGCACCATTTGTGCCTGCAGCAGTTCGCTTGATAAGCGCTCCCATGTGCGCGTGCGGCACGGGGAACGCCGCGCCCGTTTCAGATTGATTGACCATGCAGATCCATTTGTATTGGCGGTGCCTTCGAGCGTAGCATTCGCAGGCGGTGCTTCTCCTATCGCCAGCGCACCAGGCGGAACCGGGTGAAGCGGCACGGTTGTCTTGCTGTACACTCGCTTGGCATGCATAGGAAGGTCCACGATTGCTCCAGCAGGACCAGCACCCTAGCCTACAGAAGTTTGAGCCACGCCACTCTTCCACGACTGTTGTGAGTGTTGCAGGAGGGCGCAATGCAGCTTTTAGAACATGCTCAGATCCTTAACACGCACCAGAAACGGCCAGTTCGGCCCGCTGCTCAGTGGAGCTCAGACATGTCAAACCGCTCGCTCCGTAGAGTCCATGACCTTTTCTTGTTTTTTGTCCACCCACGGACATCGTTATGGAATCTGCTCGTCGCCATGGCCTCTGGGAGTTCTGAAGAAGCCTTCCGTCTTAGACGGGGAGAGTAGTGTCGGCCACCCACAGCGTTGAACCTTCACATCATGGATATAGCATGCCATGCACATTGCTATGAACTGCGCATTCAGGTGATCCGTTGCAAGTGGGCGGCTCATCCAAAAAGCTCGTCCAAATCACGGCTCCCTAGCAGCAGCCTCACCCCCAACATCGCCCTCCCTCGGCTCCTCCGCAGCTAGGCACACAGCAGTAGCATACTCTCCATCATGACTAATAGAAATCTTCGCAACCTGGCCATCCAGATCATCATTCTGCAACTCCCCTGGAATGAAATCTTTCGCTCGACGAGTCGCGCCGGTCTCTTCAGCATCACTGCCGCTTTCCCGCTCAGGGACGTCGCTTTGAGTCTGTAGTGCATCGTGGCTTTCGTCACCGGTGTCGCCAGTCCTTACGCCAGAGGGATAGTTCTTCCAAGTACTCGCCGGCTTGTCCAGAATTAACGCATACAGCGGGCCGGAGCCGGGCTCGGAAGTAGTCTTCAGTATCTGAATTTGCAGGAGAGACACCTTCTTCCACGTTACGGCTTTGATGACTGCTTCTTTAGCCGCCCATCTAGCATGGCTATCAGCACAACAACGCTGAGGCATCTCACGAGTAATTGCAAGGCCGTAGTGACATAGTGTGCATACCTGCCAGCCAAGAACTTTACAGCGAGTACTTGAGTCCGGTCGTTGTCCTGAACATTCCGCATGCCGTTGAATGCAGACCAGAAGTGTTGCTGCTCGCGCCAGCTGAGGAAGCGGTTCATGAAACGGTGGAGGTTTATTGTTCGAGCCGACTTATCTTCGCCTTTGAAGGCTAGGGCTTTGATGCGCGGAATGTGGCATATATCTGTCCCGACATTCAGGGCGAAGGGAAAAGGTCTGGGAGGCATAATGTGCGATTGTGATGTAGCAAGAAAGGTTGGATCGCGTGGGAGAACGCACGCGAAGTCGACGCTCACTTCGGCGGCCGCACTTCCGTACGCGCACTAGCGCAACATAGGACGAAGCCAATCAAATTGAATCATAGGGCATGTCCGCTGACTACCGTACGCTTTTCGTTTGTTTTCAGGTCTACATGCCTTCTCAGAAACTCAACAAATCCCCCTCCCCATTCTGCACATGCACAGTACTAGGCATAGTCCCCAACCCCTGCCCCTGATTCGCCACATACATCTGACTCTGCCCTCCATGCTCCGCCGTAGTCGGACTCGATGCGAAGCCCTCCATGCCGTTCATCTGCTGCATCCCATTCCCGCCCATAGATGCAAAAAGCGCATCTGCTTCGTCCAAAACGCCGGCACCGCCATTCGCAGTCCCGTTGGCTTGGGCTTGCTGCGCCGCAGCCGCTCGTTGGGAGTCGGTGAGGAGTTTGGCGGCTTGTTTTGCTTGCCAGGAGGGGAGCTTTTCTCGCTGGAGGGCGGGAGACTCTTGGAGTTTGCGAGCTCGCGCGGATCGGAAGACTGTGTGTACGGGCTTGAGGTAAACAGTCGCGAGTGTGCCGACAACCAGACACATCTCCTCCAGTGTATGCGGGTCCAGCTTCTCCGACTCGGCGGTAATAGCCGGCTTCTCGCCCATGACGATGGACTTTGCCGCAGTAGGGTTAGATGAAAGAAGGCGCCAGTACATGTACCCTCTATCTCGCAGATCAGGGTTATCCGTGTCCTCCGTCGCCCACTTGAGCACCTTCGGTACCAGGTCCTGGCCCTTTGTCGGCCGCTGTATGAATAGCTTCACCGTCGCGGTCAGAAGTGCAAGTTGCACCTCGTGTGTCTCGTCTGACCAGCTGTCCAGGAAGTCTTCTAGTAGTACTTCACTGTTTTCGATCCGGTCCGCGTACTGGCCGATAACCCAGATCATCGCCGCTTTCGCTTCGGGTTCGTCCAAACTATCCAGGTTCTCGCAAAGCGTGCTGATGATGCTCTCGTACTGGTTCGGGTACTTCCGGAAGATGTTCTTGATGACCACCGTCGCTTCCTGGACGATGTAGCTCACCTTCGTCGCTACCAGCTCCAGCAGCGTGGTGATGCATAGTCTCGCCGCCGGCTCGATCTTGATCGCAAGCTTGCCGATCGCTCGTACGGATTTCCGAACGAAGTGAACGTCAATCTCAGTCGCGTACTCGCGCAGCTCAGTGAGCACTTCTCGGATATTGCGCTCAGACGCCAGCATGAAGATGAGCTCGAGCTTCGTGACCTTGACGTAGATCGGGTCGTTGTACTTGCAGAAGAACACTCGGATATCGTTCCGTAGCACCTCTGGTCTCCGTTGCAGAATAAGCAGCGCATTGCGGAGAGCTAGGTATTGTATTTCCGGTCCCTTGCTAAGAAGTGTGACCAGGGGCGGACTCAGCTTGGCGCAAAGCGCAGCGATCGTCTTGTCTGAGTCGATGTAGTTCATGAGGTACAGTACCACCCGTATGCAAGTCAGCACAACCGCAGAGTTCGTATGAGATAGTCGTGGCGTTATGCGGTCTGCAAGCAACGCTGCTTCCTGGGTATCTTGCGGTACATAAGAAGTAAGTGCTTCGAGGATGTACGTTTGGCCCCACTCGTTGCAATCCGGTAGGATCTGTACGATCTTACTAGCGTTGGCGTAGTCGATGGTGAGTTTGATGCTTTCGCTGCGCTCCCAGATATCCATTAGCGCTGCCAGAGCGGAAGAGACGACTGTAGGGTTCTCATCCCGCAGCATCAGGTTTAGCCGGTCAATGAGATCGCTGTTTTCCACTGAGCCCTTGTCGTGGTCGTAGAGCTTTGCTACGGTGAAGGCGGCTGTCTTTCGGACGTATGGATCTGGGTCCTTTAGCAGCGATTTCAAGGGACCATGTGTGGCCTCCACGAATTGCCGGACGTGGATGTAGGACAAGGTTCGTAGCGCGAGCGCGCGCATAAGCGGGTTCGAGTCCTCAAGGTCCTAGACTGGGCGTCAGTCAGCCGCCGCTGAGGCTTATAATCTGCGACGGACGTACATTGAGTAATATGGGTAGTGCCTTGAGCGCAATCTCTGGCTTCGCTCGCGCGTAGTTGACAAGGTATAAGAAGCACCTGCTCCGCGGTCAGTACGTCACCCTGTAGCTGCTCCCACACCTTGCCCTTCCCTTCGACGTCTTCTCACCACTTACATCTTCTTAACCTCCAAGCTGCCCACTCCCATGACACCCACAATATCCGGGAACAGCGCAACCATATCATTATTGCTCATCGTCATATTCGCAACAATCTTCTTCAACGCAATCTTCTTGCTGCTAAAGTTCTTGTCCTTCTTCCCGCCAGATTGGTTGAGTTCCAAGCGCAGCTCGGCGACTTTGCCCTGTTGTTGGCGTTCAAAGAGTAAGCTTCTGTAGGGACCCGCCATGGAAGCCGTATACGGCGAGAGAGACGTATAGATTGGTGGAAGGGTGAGGAACATGGCTGAGTACATCATGGACATTGCCTGCCCTCACCGAAGCATAGGAGGGGAGGGCAG
>JAKLLW010001322.1:0-16158 GCA_022814695.1 Neocatenulostroma microsporum
TACCAGTCAATGCTCGGATCCCAGAGACCGAATATATGCCTTTCTGGAGCTTATAAGTCTCCCAGGCGGCTCGCAGAGCATCCGCCCTGACTACACGATAAGCGCGTTCCAATCTCGCGATCATTGTGGCAACACGATGGTCTGACCGAGACTTCAACCCAAACCCCAAGAACATATTTGACGAGACGTGGAACCTTCTCAGTGCGCTTGAGATACACAGCCGGGAAAGCACGATGATGAGACTTGCGGTGGAAAGATACAACTCAAAGTTGAGCTCTGTACCAGCCTTGCAGCCGATTATTCCTCCGGGAACAAGAATCTTGTTCTTTGGCAGGGGTCAATACGCCTTGTACTCCTCAGTCGGCGGAAATTTATCGTGCAGACGCATGGCTCACAAAAGTTCAAAGGCTCTCCCGGATAGTGAATGTGACCACGTCAAGAGCTTGACGCAACTCTGGACTGAATCACGCCGCTTGGAGTTGTCAAAATGGTTTAGCCAGCGCGAGGAGCTGTCGGAATGGTTTAGCCAGCGCGAGCAGCGCGGCGATGGGAGTCGTCAACTGACGCATGGCTTTGCTACCATTGGGTTGTTGTGTGCGGAAGCTCGGGAGGGAGACATTCTTGTCAGAATGCACGACTCAACTGAGGCTTCCTTGAGACGCGGCCATGATCTCTATGGACGCGGCCATGATCTCTATATGGTACTTCGCCAGGACACTCTGCCCACCTATCAAATCATCGGCCAGGCTGTTCTCAAACCGGAAAATATGCTCTGCGTGAATTGTACGTCAAGCAGATTGCTGTCTGGAGATAGCTTTCAAGCAATGGATCTGGAAATTTGGCTGGACCCTGAGGACATGGTCGTGTGGGCTGGGCAAGACCTGTCGAATGACGGACGCATAGACGAGCGCTGCTACAAGAAAAGGGTGCTTGTTAAAGTCTGTCGGTCACCGCTTTCTTCGTACGCAAGAGCTGTGCGGTACAATGAGTCCGACGTGTCTGACGTCCAGCGTAGGGGACGAATGAGTGCAGTAGAGAGCCATGGCAGCGGCTCTGGGTAGGACCATACAGCCGTCGCGGGAGATGTCTGGCCGCACGGGAACGCTATAGCCGGACGATGTGGTCTCAAGACAGCAGGTAGTCCGGCAACTAGTATAGCGGCGTTATCTTACAGGATACACGATCAGCGGGTACTCACGGCGTGGTTTGGAGGCGTCGCTATTAGCTAGACTGTCATGTTTGCTTATCATGAGCTCAGACCTCGCGGCGGAGTCGAATGAGACCGCAACTTGCATGGACCGTAAAGATAAGAGTCATACGACTGGGCCTCACGATAGCTAATTTGGGTGTAGACGCTCTCGAGAAAAGCTGTGCTATCTCCAGGAAGCCGGATCTCTTCGGCCGTTTTGTTGACCGACACAGCAGCACAAAATGTTCCAATTTTGGTCCCGAGGAAATGGTCGCAAGCTGTTACCTCTTCAAGCTTTGTAAGGACGGCGGCTCCATGATTATGCTGTGTCGGATAACAACCCGAAGCGACGGAGAAGGCACGATCCCGTACCAGATTAAAACTTCCCGCCTTCCGAGCCGTGACTGTTCCGTGAGTCAATTAGTATCCATGAATCGCTGCTGTCCTCTTCCAACACGACTAAAGCTGAGACATATATTAACACCTAACAAGTTTACACCCGCCACAACTGTTGAGAATTCCACATACCCAGCCTATTCGAGGTCCGAAGACAGACACAGACATATCTCGGAAGCCTTCAGACCACCCGATCACACTTTGCCCTCCCACTCCATAACGCAGGATGGACTCAAAAATGCCGACACAGTCACCACCGCCTTACACTGCGACAGGCAGCTTAGCAGAGCCGGACCAGCTTGTCTCGAGGCTGGCAGCGCTTGTAGGCCAAGAAACGAGCATGGACGGCGCCGCATGCAGAGAAAGCGACCGTCTCCGAAACTTTCTCACCTACTCCCTTTCGTGCGACTACCAGCGCAACACAAAATCTTCGCTCAGCTCTGAAGACCGTCAGCACTATCGCGAGATGAGCAACCTCATACACAACCTATGGAAAGCGCATGATCAGACCCACCTAACTGCGCACGAGCGCAGTGCTTTAGCACCATACTTCTGGCTCTACTTGCACGAGCCTTGCGGTGTCCTGGGCATACCCGTCGAGTGCGCTACCAGCACCATCCTCCGCTTCTTCAAGTTCCAAGATTATATGGGCCGCAGCAAAGGTTCCGTGTATGGTGTACTGCACAACTTTGGCCTGCAGAAGCTCGCAGCCAAGTTTCTAATGGATCGGACTGTCCTAATCCCCATATTGGCACAGACCGCCGAGTTACAGTCCGCGTTCATCGACGGACTGCAAGGCTACGCAAGGCTCTACTTCCTCACCATCACCGATGTCGAGGGGTCGACAACGACGTGTGACCGGTCAAGCGGATGGTATAATATCCAGTCAGTCTCGTATACGCTGACTGAGCGCGGCGAGGCATACCAAGCCCGGCGTTCTGAGACATTGGACGCTGCGAAGCAAGGCATCCACCTATCTCCAGCTCACTGGGCATTCAGGATCAAAGCCATTGTGAAATCCACCATGCAGAGGCATGAGGTGTTTCCCAAAGGCAAAGCGTTCAGCGATAGCATCGGGACTTGGAAAGGGCCCGAGCCAGTACCGAAGGGCACGTCTCAAGTCAGCCATTTGTGGCAGGACCCAATGGACTTCTTCTGGAAGCAGATGACGCATCTACCGGACTTGTTCGAGCACCGGGTGGGGAAGAATCGCTGCGACACTTGAGCGGACGTGGCGCACATGGCGGAGCGGGCAGATACGCCTCTTCCGACTCGGAGACTTCGTACTCACCTTGACCATTGGTAGCACCTGCGTATGATAGAAACCCTGTAATAAGAGCTATGGCTCATTAAAATTCCTGTTTGAAGCCTCTCGGTGAAGCACCTTCGAAATTGCTGGGCCGGCATGGTAGGTCATAGAACCCGACAACCGATGCATCAGGCTTGTTCGGACACAAAATGGACCGCTGCGATACCATAGAGCTCTCGGCAAGCTAATGGCGCACATAGTAGTAGGCTGGATGGTAAATCCCCACACTTGCTGGAGACAGTGGATAGTGTGAGCCGGCTTCCAGCCTCAGATTGCTGTGGTGGAGCTTATGAGGTTGCACATGGGGCCCAAACAGTCGCTGTGCGCTCGAGACAGCCTCGCAAGTCCGGGCCGATTGTATCCCAAGAAAAGAGTTTTGTGCTTCGCTCCCTCAATCGCCCTCCGGCGCAGGGCGGATAGCTTGAGATGATGGGATCAAACATCCTACTACATCCGAAGCCAACAAACTACGTTTGGCCCTCTTCCCAACGCTTTGTCACGAGATGCATTGATAGACCTCCTTTGACAACTCTCATGTACTCTGTCGAGGCCTTGAGACTATGGCGTTGGGGTATGATGACTCGTGAGTAGCGGCATACGTACCACAGATTTCCGTCGTTCTGTTCTTCCTGGCCCACAACGTATATGGTCTACCAGGCTTGACACATGGTTCTGCGGCATATGCCCGGTGCGAGCAAAAGGCAGCGAGCTTGGCGACGATGGGTGACCTGACAGCGCGGGTTGGCAATTACATGGGCATGGCGCCACCGTCCAAGTAATAGAGCATATCTAGTGCTGGAAGCAAAGCTCGGAAGCTTCCTGTGTGGTGAAGTATCATTGAGTGTGTCGACGATAGTTGGTGAACGAGTGGAAGCAAAGCTCGGAAGCTCCCTGTGTGGTGAAGCACCATTGAATGTGTCAACGATAGTTGGTGAACGAGTGATATGCCTCTTGCTAATGGCTCATGAAACGCTTCGCCTCTTCTTCTGACTCATCGCCTCCAGCTAATCTCTGGATCCTTCTTCATCGTCTCAAGTTCGTGAACACGGACCTTCACGCCTGTTACGTCGGCTCCACTGGAAAGACCTTCTCTCAGCGCACATCTCCATGTTGAATGAACACGCTCTTCCTCTCACTTGAGGTTCTCGATCTCAATAGATACCATCGGCCTTCATGTGAGGCTGAATCGATCACTGTAGAGTATGTTCTCCCGGCCTGAGCATTGGGCCATACCTTCACCGGCTAACTGCCGCACCAAGCCTTTCGCTTGCACACACTTCCTTCTGACGTGTGCGACAGCATTGCTGTGCCCTTCATCTCCACCTTTCCCTGCCGTCCTCACCCACCCACGCTCGGCATCTTAGCTTCCTTCAGGGGCAGAAAGATATCGTTCCACAGCTCATTAGCCTCCCCAACCGTATAGGCCAACTCCACATCCTCCATCCCCGCCTCCTCCCCACCACCCATAGTCTCCAACTGGCTGATAACATGATCCAACCCCAGAGCTTTACCGGTAGCCTGCGTCCCGGTCGGGTCAAGGTTGACGTGTACGATGTGGATGTGGAAATGGTAGTAAGTCGGCTGGTAGTGGATGTAGAACTTCAGCATGTCATTTTCCACACCATCGTACAGTTTCGTGACGGTGGAAGCGAGGGTGGAGCGGAGGTGCCTGAGCCAGGGCACGTCTTTCTTCTTCAGATCTCGCACGCTCCAAATATCCCGGCGCTCGACGAGGGCGAGGAGGTGGAGCGACCCGATAGTCTTTCTATCCCAATTGAGGTCAGGTAGGAGGAGAAAATCGTCCTTCTTGTCTGCCTCGCTGGAGCGGAAGAGCACATTCTCTTGTTCCTTGAGACCGTCCAGGATGTTGAAGACCCAGTTCAGCCGCCCTTCTTCTCTGCACTTCTGCATGTATGGCCGCACATACTTGGCGTAGATCTCCGGCTTCTCGATCACAACACGAGACTGCTGGAACGAGTACTTTTTGATATGCTTCTCCGTGCAGGGGTAGATGATGTTGATCTTGAGGTCCGGTGGCGTGGGTTGGTCAACGCTGTTCTCTGGCAAGCTGTTGGCGAGATACCAGTTGTAGATGTCATTCTCGCCCAGGTTCTTCACATTAGCTACCAGACGTCCAAAACTCGAGAGGTAAGAGGGGTCCGTGTCGAAAGCGCCTCGCTCGGCCAGCAAGAGAGCTGGCTCGCCTGAGATCTTGCCCAGGAGGATGATGCGGCGGCCGCCTGAGTCTTGGTTGAGGAGCTTCTCGCATTTGAAGCGCGTGATGAGGGAGTTGCTCGACATGTTGTGCCGGGACCTTGGTTGCTTACCCGTCTTGAAGACGTTGCGAAAAGGTTCAAGATCGAGCTGTGGAGTGGAGACGCAAGCGGGCGTACCTGCAGTAGCGCTGTCTTGCGAATCGTGCGAGCATGGGTGGTGTGCGCCAGCCTTGCGGAGATCTATTGCAAGGTACCACTGGGCGTTTGAGCTTTGAGGTTTCGCGGCCATGAGACAGAGACTAACGGCGCATGGAGGAGAGAGATGAGAGTGCTCTTTGCTGCGAAGCTTCTTGTGCTAGCTTCTTGGTAGACGCAGCCATGCAAGCATTCTCAGCTATTCAATGCAACGCAGAACCATCTCTAACGCGGTCTTATGCACCGTCATGCTGTAGAGATTCCCTGAACGCCGTGTCACCGCCACCATGCCATCATTCCTTGAAGCCAACGACGCCGCGCTATGAGCAATATGCAAACATCATGAAACGACGGGCTGCCCTTGCCATATCTAAGTCTCCAAATACCGCGAGCTCATCAGCTCATCAACATGCGCCCTCTGCGACTTCGTCTCTCCGGTATCCATCTCCTTCAGCAGCACCGCGAGAACTTCGATCGGCGGCCTCAAGCCGAGCAGGTTGGCGCGCTTCCAGCGCTTGAGGCGTGCTATGCCTATGCATGGCTAGAATGTACGTTAGCACACCATCCTATGACCACTCCAGCGCCTTTCATGGCGACCACTGACTCTCCATGGAAAAGTAGACTTACTCCATACTGCCCACTCATATCCCACTCCCTCAGGACTTTCTCATACACACTCAAATCCTCCTGATGCACTCTCGGTGCTAACCGCTCGTTCTCCTTCGCGCGCCAATACCGCTTGATCTGCGTATCCGTCGTCTTTCTTGCCTCTTGCTCCTCGTCTCCTACCCAGCCTGCGCCTTTACCGCCTATAGCGCCTACCCCACTCTCCTGTGCGCGGCCGCCAAGGACATCCTCCGCTTTGACTGACTCATCCTCCAAGTCTGCATTTTGTAAGGGGTTGGTGAGTGTGCTTGCTTCCTCCTCGGCTTGTTGTTCGATGGCCGCTTCTGCTGTAGTGGGCTCATCGAGATCTGGTTCGGCTTCGGCCTTGACGTCGGCGTGCGAGATGTCATCTAATAATGCTGGGTCCTTCTTCGTGCCTTTGCTCTGTTGTGCGACGCCGGGTTTGGTGACTTTGTTTTGCTTTCCGTGGAAGGAGAGCGTGGATTGCGATTGCGAGGTTTGACGAGTGGGCGCTGCGCGCGGGCCGACTGATTTGCGCTTGGGAGGCATGTCGGTTCGTTGGAGGCAGGTAATGTGTCGTGTGGTGGATGCTTGAGGTTCAAGAGGTGTAGTTGGATGAGATTGTAGTCGCTTTGCGATCGCAGATGGAAAGTGCGAGGGTGGCTCGTGCATGCAGTGACATCATTTGTCGTTGCATGGCAACCACGCGTGACGCGTCTTTCGTCTTTCGCGACGCGGGGGTGAAATTGACCGCACCTGCTCTCTTCAACCTGTCAGAATCTTCATCTGCATCTCTCGCAGCTTGAGCACACCAACGAGACCACCGAAGTCAACCTCGAGTTCTCGTCGGGCACCTAATCACGGCGGAGACTCAACTCACCGCTCCACCACCGATGGCGCCGCTGAACATGATCGCTGAGAGCAGTGCGAACGCGGATGAGCAGCGAGCTCCAACCCTGCTGCTTGATCTTCCTCCGGAGCTCGTCGAAGAGACAGCCAGTCACTGCGAGTATGGTGACCTGTTTGAGCTGCGGCTCGTCTGTAAGGAGGTCGCATTACGGACAGCACGAGTGCTTTTGAACCGCGCTTTCACTCAGATTCATGTTATGATGTGTGCATACTGATGGGTAGCACCCTTAGGGGCCGTCTTAGATATCTGAGACGGCCGCATACTGATAGAGGCATCCGCTAATCCTTACACCCATTCGCTTGTAGGCACGTTCGCAGCAGCTTGGACAAAGCGGTCAGCTTCGCGAAGCATCCTCTCTTACGGCAAGAGGTCAGGCAGATCGTTGTTTACGTCGATAAATTCTGGGAGGAGCTGTCCGAGAGCAAGCTACAGACTACCGTCGACATGGATGACGATACGAGAACCGAGATCAATCGACGCCGCGGACTGTATGAGTCCTGGCTCCTTGATCAGGAGAAGATAATTGAGAGCGGCTACCACCTCGAGTGCTTCAAGAAGGTACTGCATAGCTTGAAAGCTTCGGGCAAGCCAGTGGAAATCAAGCTTACTGACAGGAGCGATGGATTCTGGGGCTACGATCCAGATGATGTCGAACCTCTGAAAGCAGACTTCAACGACCGAACTTACCTGATGATGATGCCAATGTCGGATGACACTCGCTGGTTGACGACTACGTTCAACGCCGTCAGAGACGTGGATTTTGCGCTCACTTCGCTCACTATTAGAGGCGGCTGGATTGCCCTGCCTTTCAGCCTTCTCACAGCCGATGATGGCTTCGCCGCAATACGGCACCAAGTGAAAGGTCTGGAAATCTTGGAGCTCCTTGTGGAAGCGGAGCCAGACCACTTCCGCCCCAAAACCACTGGCGAGCCAGACGTTGAGAGCTTCATCAGCTTTTTTCGAAACATAGCACCCACCTTGAAGCGACTTACCTTCAATGTGTCAGACAACAGCAGCCCCGAGTACCAGCCCGAACGGACTTCGACCTGGTCCAAGTGCTTTCATCGAATGGCGGACGACATCCACTTTCCCGCCCTCAAATCAATCGATTTCAGTCACATGGTCGCAGACTACGACCATCTCATGAATTTCCTGGTACGTATGATGATGAGGAGGGCTCTCGGATACCCACTGATACATCCACTGAACTTGCATCAATCCTTTGCAGACCCGCCATAGGAGCACGTTGCGGACGACGAGGTTTCAGACAGTCGAAGCAGTGATCGACGGCATAGGTGAGATGTCATGGGAGGAGTGGGAGGCGAAGGTCAGGGGCGATATGCGCGCTGCTGGCTTGCCTGACCCTGCGGGAAAGCTGGGAATATGCTGAAACGGGCCATCTCCAAGGTATATGAGGTCGCATTGCTATCGCGTCGCCTGCAAGGCGGCTTTGAGAATCTTTTGCTTGAGAAACATCATGAGCTCAATTTCTATGGACAGCAGTCGTATCATGTGTACTGCCGGGGTCTCTTGTAGTCTAGCAATTGCCCTGATTGCACGAGATTGTGCACGGCAACGTGTTCTCGATGGACAGCACACTCGAAAACACACAACGCGTCTCTCTCGCGATGCGGGGTAGATTAGGAGCACCTTGTTCACTTCACGGCCTTTTACTTTCAAGTCTACCTTCTGCAAACACCAACCGCTGCCTACCTCGACATCAAGACCCAACAAAACCATCACTGATGGCGCGATCGAATGCAAAAGTCCAGAGCGAAGCCATGGTGCACGAGAAGCAAGCCTCCGAAGCACCAAACTTGGATGACCTCCCTCCTGAGCTGGTCGAAGGAATTGCAACATACACCGGCCGCAACGACCTCTTTACGCTCCGCCTGGTTAGCAAGGATGTCGCGGCGCGCACTCAACGTGTGCTTCTCAAGCACGCCTTCACTCAGATCCACGTTATGATGCATGTCCGCGCCAGTCTAGACAAAGCGGTGAAGTTCGCAGAGCATCCAGTGCTTCGCAAGGGCCTTAGACAAGTCAACATCTACGTCGACCGATTCACTTACCACATCTTGCGCAGCCCTCACGCCCACGGCAGGGCAATCGAACCCGGTGCCAGCCGTCATGGGAGGGCGCAGAAGAGGGCAGAAACCCGGCGCCGCCGGGAGCTCTACTTACAGACCAAGAAGATCTCATCGCCAAAGACTACCACAGGACTGCCTTAGCCAAAATACTGTCCAGCCTACAGCAGGTGGGACGCCCAGTTCAGATAGTCATAGCTGATGGAGGCGACACTGGTCAGATGTTCTACTATCCTCAGATGCTCGACTACCAGCTCCTCGCCGACGAAAACGGCACCCGCCCGTACATGAACGTGAATTGGACCGATCATTGCCGGTTGATCACAATCATCGGCGCGATTCATGACGCCGAGTTCGCCGTTACGGACCACGGACCTTAAACTCAGCAGCGACTGGTTCGCCACGCCGTTCTGGCTGTTCTCACACGAACAAAGATTCCCAGCGATACGCGACAATCTCAAAAGTCTGGAGTCTCTCCAGCTGATAATGCAATCACGACCAGAGAGCGAAAATGAAGCAACCGCCGCTGGTGACATGGAAGCCTTCCTGGACTTCCTGAAAGACGTCGCCCCAAGCATGAAGAAGTCGGATCTCGAGGACAGAGACTTAGGCGACAGTATACACGCCCATCCCGGCCGGCCGAACTGGAACACAGCCTTCTCGCGAATCCTCAACGAAGTCCGCTTTCCCGCCTTGGAGTGTCTCAAGATTGCCGGTGTGGAAACAGAATACCAGCGCATCGTACAGTATCTCATCAGGCATAAAGACACCTTGAGGTCAACAGCCTTCTGCGAATTCTATGTTCACGGAGATGGGGTAGGAGACTGGGGCGGAGCTGTATCTGAGTTGCAATGGAGGGCAAAGGAGGTCCGCGATGCCGAAGCTGCTGGGCTGCCCAAGGGCTGCCTAGAGTTCGAGCGCCGACGGTAGTTAGCTTGCCTTCTCCGCGACCGACTTCTGCCGCTCGAAGAGATCGGGGACATTGAGGCGGAGACAGAGATTGCCGCCCTCTTCCACTATCCCGGACAGCGCTCGAGCTGTTGCGTCGAGCGGCAGGCATCTCCCAGGTACTAGAGTGGTAGGAGGTCCTCACGAGACATCGTGGACCTCTCGAGAAGGGTGAAAACAATCAAGCCGCCACACAGGCCTCTCGTAGGTCAAGAACGACTTGCGGGAGTTCACCGAAGAAAAACGTTGCTGCTTGTGCGAAGGACGTTCGCCCTAGAATGCGCACTGGAGCATTCTGAAATCCGTAGCACATAACCCTGACGATGATATGCTATCAAAGAATGCAACAAACCATGCTTTCGTGTATCCCCTAACGCCCCTTGGGTATCCATACTGCAAACAACCTTTCTCGCTCGGCGGCCACGCCGACCCGAACTAAGCTCTCACTTCTTGCCGTCCTTGAGCTTCTGCACAAACTCCTCTGGCGGCTTCTGTCGGTAACCCTGCGGGTTGTTCTCGGTCCACCGCCACAGATCAGAACAAGCTTCCTCAAGCGTGTGCTCAGCTTTCCAGCCTAGCTCCTTGTTGGCCCTGGTTGGGTTTGCTGTGAGATCAAGCACGTCACCTGCTCTGCGTCCGACGACCTGGTACGGCAGATCACGGCCGACGGCGGAAGAGAAGGCTTTGATCATCTCGAAGACAGTGGAGCCTTTTCCGGTACCCAAGTTCCAGGCTCGGACGCCAGGGTTGTTAGCACGGAGGTGGTCGAGCGCGACGGTGTGGCCGCGGGAGAGGTCGAGGATGTGGATGTAGTCGCGGATGGCTGTGCCGTCTTTGGATTTGTAGTCTGTAATCATGTTAGTACGAAGGTTCTCGGGATGTGGAGGACATGGTGGACGTACCGTCGCCAAAGACGAGCAACTTCTCTCTTTTGCCTACTGCCACTTGCGCTAGGAGAGGTAGAAGGTTGTAAGGTACGCCCTGCGGATCCTCGCCCATGATACCGCTCGGGTGGCTTCCGGCCGGGTTGAAGTATCGAAGTAGAGCAGCATTGAACACTTTCTCGTCCTTGCCATCCTTCTTCGCCTTCGTCCTCTCTGCGTTGATGTGATCCGTGATCATCGTCTCGACCGTAAACTTGGTGTTGCCGTACGGGTTGGTAGGACCAAGTGGACACTCCTCAGGGATAGGTATCATGTTCTCAAACCTCGTCGCATCCCCATACACCGTCGCACTACTCGAGAACACAATGTTCGTCACATCGTGCTTCTTCATACTCTTCAACAAACATAACGTCCCGTACACATTGACCCTGTAGTACTCCAACGGTATCTCCCCACTCTCCCCAACAGCCTTGAGCGCAGCGAAATGGATCACATTATCGATATCGGCGTGCTTGTCGAACACCTCATCCAACGCCTTCTCATTGGTGATGTCGCATTGGTAGTATTCGGGTCGCTTGCCGCAGATGAGCTCGATGCGGTTGAGGACTTCTTGGTCGGAGTTGTAGAGGTTGTCGATGATGACGACCTTGTAGTCGGCTTCTAGGAGCGCGAGGGCGGTGAAGGAGCCGATGTATCCTGTGCCTCTGTCATTGCTGTTAGCTGAAGCTGTCTCGGGTGGATGCTGCCGGCGCAATGGGTCTCGATGGGGTCAAAGCAATTCGCTAATGGGTGGCTGCATGGGAGGGTTTGTGCGTACCCGGTTACCAGTACTGATCCTTTCGCCATCTTGTCGCAAGTTTTGATCAAAGATGTTTTGTGAACGACCTTCGGGGCGCTGAGTTGTTTATTATATGCCTCGTGTCGCCTGGTTTGACCAGTGTAACAAAAACAGCCCGTGGTGGAGGCCCGGTGACACATGTCACCCAGGTACAACCTTGATGCTATCTAACTCAATTGAGCAACTATGGCTGTTCCCGCTGCATGATTCGGACGCTGCCGACAAGGCTGACGGGATGTGGGTGAGATATCGTCGTCCACATTCCGATGTGGGCAGACCGCACTCTGACTTCAAATAACAACCATCTCGCTCGATCCCGCATCTGATGTACACAAAAGCATGCCACTCTCTTCCATCGCCTTGCATAATGCTGCAACCACTGTCTGTCCTGTCGCTCAAGCCACCCCTCCCACCCGATGGACCCATCCACCGCCTAGTGCCTGTACATAGAAGGTGCCTCCGTTCAAAGCGACGTCTTGCTCCCATAGGTACTGCTCCATGACCGCAGCCCGGTTAAATGTCCAGTAGATGGTGGAATGCGCCATCGCCGGCCGGGACTCGAGGAGCTTCCGTAAGAGCGTACAGTTATACGATCCTCGGCTTCTCAGCCATTGCAGGAGAGTGTCGTTCATAGGGCTTTCGAATTTATTACTGCCGTAGTATAGAGGCAGAGCCTCATCGCGGATGGTGGAGCTGACTTTCAGCAGAGCGGGTTCTGTGCCTTACGTCAGTCTAGCATTCTTAGAATAGGGCAGGGTAACGTGTGGTAAGCAATACCTTTCCACGCGGCAGTGACCGCAATCGGACCACTACTAACCGAAACGCCCTCGTAGATCCTGTTGCGCAACTCCGGCGGCAAGCGAAAGAGCCCGCAAGTCTGCCCTGCCCATGGCTTTGCCTGCTGCAAATGGTACCTCGTCCTCCTTCGATAGCTTCCGCGTATCTGCAAGAACACTGACAGCCCGATACAGTACACCAAACCCAAGGCAAACGCGGCATGCAGCAAGTCATCCACAAGTCTCTTGGTATCCGGGGTGCTCCATTTGCGAGGTTTGGGGCATGTAATTTCCCATTCAAAAGGACCTCTCTGTGATGGCGGTTTACGGAAGATGTTAGCTGGGTTCTCCGGAAACTGGTCGTAAAAGAACAATTCGTGGTTCATGCAGAATTGCGATTCGTCGAGGTCAAACATCGTGGAGTTGCGATGGTAGCGGAGTGGGTTGGACTACCGTTGGAGGGGGGAGTTGAAGAAGGAATATTCGAGTGTTTGTACTTGCGAATTGTGAGAGTGAGATCTCGTTTGTGACATTGAAAACTCTGCGGAACAAAAGTTTTATGCCGAGGCTGGGGTTCGAAGTGAAGTGAGCTTGAGCTTGAGCTTGCGCACCCGACGCTAAACGGCTGTGAATGGATGCAAGGAAGTGCTTATCGTACAAAGCCAGTCAGCGGGACGCATCACAGCCTCGCAGCCTCCTAAGCTTACAGATGTCTTCTAAAAGCAGCCTCGGCCACAAGGAGGAAGTGTTTGGACTCGTATCGTTTGCCGGCTCTCTCGACCAAACCCGCTCGAAGGATGCCGACAGGGTAGAGCACATCCTTTCCGAAACCCTGGCAACTAGGCGCAACGTACAGCCCGCTTGGTGACAATCGACATCAGCCTCCAGCTCGCGATCTTCTGAAGCCAATACGGACGCCACCGCTGAGCCAACGACCTTCATGTCGTACGGAGGTAGGCTTCGCCTGTTCCTTCTTGACCTATTACACCTTCGCCAAGCCCGCTCTTGTATTGACTGTAGCTGTCAAAAGCCAAGAGGGACCTGAACACTCTTCGGCACTGCCGCGCTTTTCCCACTGGTCAGCAATGCTCTTATGCCATCCTAGCATTGAATGTCGTTGTTTGCTACAGCTTCTCCGCAGCTCTCGAGAGGTTTCAGGCGCTTGGTATACCTTACATTGGCACGAACGGGCCCTGGGAAGCTCGGAACATCGATGGCTGAGCGTGCATATCCCCGCAAGTCGTGTATGGTATGGCTCAGGCGCCTGGTAGTGAATACGCTGGCATGATTTTGCTCTTGCATGACGGAGAATATGCTCTGCTCAGATGCTCTGCAGGTATATACTCTTGCATGCTGCTGTATGCATATCTCCAATTCTGCGCTTCCTCAGAATACTTCCGTGTCCGCGAGGCTTGGAGTTGACGCCAATAGCAGCTCTCGATGTGCCGGTCAGCAATAGCCGGGCTTTGTGCTGGGTATCTCGCACCATGCTCGTCGCTGAGCCTTGTGCTGACGCACTTACGGTAGACTTACTCTGCGCTCAAGGGGCTGCTGATGCTGGTATGCTGAGAGATTGCGCTCCAACCTGCGAACTCCATGCTCCGTCTGAAACTCCGGCAACCATCTAAGCTGATTTTCCGATGCTCCACGCCATAAGTCTCTGTTGGCATCTCCCATGAGGAAGAGGAAAGGGAAGAGGAGCAGAACAGAAGAATTACTTATACCTGCGCACCACGCACAGTCCAGGCGCACGTGCGCAAAGATCACACGTTCGCCTGGACTGATGTCAGAAAGCTGGTGTCAGTGAAGTCTGATAAGAGAGGTTCGTCCTCACTTCTTCCTGATGGACTCAGTTTGTCGTACGTAGTCACATGATGTCACAGGATCCACGGTGGCATGGGACAGGTATAAGAAGATGCTCGCCCTTCACGACCATTCTTCTTCTTTATAGCAACATCCAGCTCCCTCCTGCGCATACAAACAAATCCCTCCCATCATGGTCCTACTTGCAAGCGCTTGCAACATCGATCTGCGCTGACTCTCTCCTCTAGATGTCCGCGATCCAGCATCTGTTCCGATGTCATAGCCGCCGAAAAAACGCATAGTCCACGGCAGCGGTCACAGCTGCATCCTCCGTCAAAGAGTCACAAATAAGCCTTCCGCCGGCCAATATCAGAGCGCATTGCACGCTGTGAATCCCGGGGAGGTCGGTTTCCAGCAATGTCCGTCGCCACGACCTCATGTCCGATCTATGGTCCACGACAGCGATCCCAGCGATCGGCTACCTCACGAGCAGACCATGAGAGCCCTCTGCAGGCCTATACCGTGGCATATTGCGAGGATTGCCGTACGGGGATATCGAGATTCCAGCAGACGTCTGGCGCCACGACCGGCATGTCCAGGATGTGATCCACGGCAGTGATCCCAGCAATCGACTGTCTCACGAGCAGGCCACCAGATCCCTCTGCCGGGGTATACCGGAGCACAATGCTCACATTGTCGTACGGAGATGCCAACCGATGCAGATCTGCCTCTGTCGTCGGCGGGTGACGGCGGCGAATCTCGGTGATGCCCCAACTTCCCGCTCCTTGTCGCAGATCCGGTCGGCGTCTCGGGTATGCGGGAATGCGCTACTGGCGCGACACTAGCGCAAGCGCACCTCGTGCGCGATCACTACACACATCAACAAACACTTTTGGTTGGAATGTAAGTACGACATCATTCACTGCCTTGGCTGGTACGGAGCTCACATATGCACAGGAAGAAGCGTAGAAGCTCGTTTGACAGGAGACATTGGTCATTGGATGTGAAGTGAGAGTGGGAGTGAGAATGCGACAACAATAGCACCTTCCGGGCACCTATTGTGAAGGACTTGGCGGGGCACCACCAGCAAACACTCCAAATTCAAGACTCGCGGCTTCAACTTCGACTTCGACTTCGACCTCGACCTCGACATTGACATCTACACCGACAAAGTCCAAACAGCGCATCACCATGGCCCCCCGATCTCAATCGCAGGCTGCGGGCCCGACCGAGACCCCTGGTCGTACCACACGATCGCGCGCATCAGCTTCAAGACAGAACACCCCTCAACCAGTATCACAGCCAGCATCCAGGCCAATTCCAAGAAGCACAGCCGTCCCAGCAGTAGCGGTAGGCCAAAACTTCGCATACGGCGCCCAAGGCAAAGCGGTGCTACGAGGGCAAGTGGCGACCGGAAGCACGAGTCTGACTGCTATGCTCCAGAATGCGATACCAGAGGAAGAGAGTAGCGCGTCCCCACAACAACAGCAGAGACCAGAGGTACTGCCGGCGAATACGCGCCCTCGGAGCGTCGACGATGCCACGGAGATGGGTCGCAATGAGACCACGATCGACCACGGCGCTGGATATGTGGCTCCGCAGCCAGCCCGGCCAGCCCGGTCAGCCCAGCCAGCCGCCGCAGACATCCCCGTTGTGGATCCTGGGAATCTGCAGATAGCAGCGCATACGCTGCCTCGCTACCTCCCACGAGTTCTGGGAGATGCCACAAAGGACCTGTGGTCCTTCTTCAAGGCCGTTATGGTCTTGATGCTGATGGGTGCTGCTGTGATTGCTGGTGTAACTTTTCTCCGCATCTTTGCACAGTTCGCCGGGCCACTGCCGTCGCTTCTGGCGCCATATTTCCAGCGGTCAGTTCTCGAGATGAATCACCCGCCGACTGAGTTGGAGCGGGCCTGGATCCAGTTCCGCGCCGAGCAAAACATCATGGAGCTCCTGCCATACGAGAATCTTACACAGCGT
>JAKLLW010001323.1:0-16143 GCA_022814695.1 Neocatenulostroma microsporum
TGCTTGCGGGCGTCGGGTGACAACTTTTGATACCACTATGCATGCGTTTCTTTTGTGCATTATTTTGAGGAGGAGCGTGAGCGTGAAAAGCTTTGAGCGATGGAGTCGGTTATGTAGCTACTTGAGGTAGCTTTCGATATGGTAATATCTTGGGTCAACTTACACATCAATCGACGTCAGCTCTTGGGTGGAGAGTGTGCTGCGGTGATCATTGGTCGAGCTTCGAGTTCGAAGGGAAGGCACGTCTGGCGTCTGGCGCGCTTGCTGCGTGCAGATTCCAGAGGAGTCAAAGTTGACCTCACCTCGTCCCTTGCGGCTCGGCTTCAGCTTTGCATTGCTCCATGCCCAACGACCAGTCATTCCCATCTATACGGGAGGCCTTGCATGCCTCTCTCCCTCCTCATTCTTCTCACTGCCGTTGTCGCCGCAATCCAAACGAAGCGAGTAATACCCCGGTCTCCATGAAGGATGTCTGCCAGGTGCAGGACAGTTCATTGGTGTTTGCTTTGGTTCATCGAGCCACTTCTATCGATCATGCATCATCGTCGACTAACGCCGTGCCCAGATATCATGGTCGACGTCGAATTGCCTTTCGTCTGCGAACCCAACTACCAAAACTCCGGCTTTGCCAATCAAGGTCGCCATCGAACACGACTTGTTGCTGCTTCAGCTGTCGTATGCATCTGGTACTACCCTTTGTCGATACCGACGATCATGAATGAATGTCTTGCCGTGATACCGTCATTGGGATCGAGCTGTATGTCGTCCGCGAACAAAGACGCCAAGACATTGGCCTTTGCAACCAAAACAGCTGTTGTCCGTCACATATTCGATGAACGAACGATCCGATGACACGAACGGTCGTCCAATCGATTACCCGAGTGTTCTGCAATGGTTGGGGGTAGTCGGCGTTCAAAATGCCAAGACATGGGCTGCAACCTGCCCACATCCGCCAAAAACAGCTACAGACCTCCCTGGAGCTACAACTACTCCCAGACCTTCAACCAAAAGGCAAAAGGCGATGGCTAATGCCATCAATCAAAGCTGTCGCTTCTGTGGATCGCTTTAGACAAAATTAGCAGCTACTCATCAATGTTTGATGGCTGAGAAATCGAAACTTACAACACAGTACCTCCAGATACCGCACAGAATGCTTCTAACCGAAGTGAACTTCAGTCTGGCGCTCTCCCAAGTGAGCTAAAGCGACGTAAGCGCTTATTGCTTGCTTGATGGAAAACTACGCATTTGCTGTATCTTATCAATGCGGAATAATTGACAGCCGAAGAAAATCCGGCCCGGAGCGGTACTTGGAGACTCAAAGCGGGCACAGTATCTCTCTCTACGACATCGACAAGGACTCAACGAACACGTTCAAGTGGCATTGCCGTCGCTGGTACCTCCTGTGTCCTTCACAGCTCTTATCCGGCCGCTGAAAGCATCGTATGCGGGCCCGGGTTGCTGTCCTTCAATCCTTCTACGGAACCTGCAGGACGATAGCTACGTCGCCAACCATGAGCGATGGCAGAGTGTTGATGTCGGCGCACACCCGTCTTCTGCATGGCTTGAGGTGCCGACTATCACGCACTCCGAGTGCCTGTTGCCGGCCGCTCTTGCGGTCGTGTCAATCAGCCATCCGAGTCTCAGATTTCGCGAAGCGTGGTAGCGCTGCCGCCCTCCAAGCATTCTATTGACTCCACGGATACTGACAGAAGGAGCGGGTCCCATGGGAGCGCCAGACCAGCGCTCATTTCGGTTCGAAGCATTCTGTGCGGTGTCCTGCTGACATTTCGGTTGCAGCGCTGTACATCCTGACTACGCTATCCCGATCTTCACTCATTACACATCACGCATCATCCTGCACCATCTTAACATCTCTCGTAACCCATATCTGATTCTTCTCGGGCCCAAAATCATGCTCATTATCGCTATGGGCCTCCTTCACCTCCGAGCCGCCAATGATCTGCACCTCGTCCGAAGCGCCATCCTCGCTCACAACTTCCCACGGCGTCCTCTGCGTTGCCCGGTGGCCGTCTTTTGAGCGCCCAGGCTGATTGGACGCCTCTCGAAGTTCGTACGCTGAGCCGCGCCCGCGTTGGTTGGTGGAGAGATGCGTGCTGCGCATGAAGAATGCGAGACCTCGAAGGAAGGGCGACTTCAGGACGGGCAGGCAGGCGCATATGATGCCTACGTTCGTCTCGACGATGGACCAAATGTTGCGTGGAACAAAGTCCCAGGTACTTCTGAAAGTCAGCCGGACTCTCCGGCCGCACTGCGAGAGAGGTGGCTCTTACGTGTCTTTTCCCTTGTCATCGTGGATGACGGCGAAAATGCGCATGATCGAGCACAGCACAACACTAGAAGTCCTCGAGTCAGCTCATTGCCAACGGACCGGGATCGGGAGAACACACAAGCTGCCGAGTAAGAATACTCCACATAGCGAGATCTTCTGCCTGATGTTGAGGTGCAGCTTGAAGACCTCCGGCAGCGGAAGCGATAGCACGACCGCATCAGTTAAGATATTGATCACGGCGAATGCCATCCAGAACATGCTCGTATCGATGCAGGTCACGTGTACCGTGGAGTTCCATGCGCCTCTGACTGGTACGCATTGGAATACTGTCGCTGCAAGAGAACCGATAGTCCAGCTGACGACTACGCCAATGACGATCCAACACTGGATCTGGAAAGCCTTCGGGACGAAGATGCGCTTGTACAGCAGTACAACGCTCACCTTGTTGAGACATATGACCATCTTGTATTGGATCTGTTCGATGAAGAACCAGAAGAGAGCTTTATGGAGCTGCGCTTTTGTAAGGTCCGCCTTGTGTTCGCCATAGCCATGAACGACCGCCAACTGCATGGAGACCGAGAGGACGATGGAGAATGCCTGGAAGCCTTCTATCAGTGCCAGCTCTCAAATGTACCGGCTCCGCCCGGTCCCTGTCCAGCAGTGCCGTCTCGGTGAACTCACGAGAGATGCCACAATTGCATAGTCATCGGCGCCCATCTGGCGAGTCTTGAAGCGCATCACGCAGCGCGCGATGACGAAGAGGCCGGATCCGATGACCAGGAGCATCGAAGCGAAGTATATTCGCCATCCTTGGTCTGGTATACCGTCACTGGAGGAGCCCACATTATTGCCCATGGTTTTCTCCGGGCTGTGGTAGTGGGCCAGCTGTGGCCCGTTGCGTCAGAGGGAGAGAATGCATCTGCTGCTGAGTGGAAGAGGACGGGACGTCTTGTCATGGCAATTTCACGGTGGCATCTACGCCTGATATGGTGTAATACACGGCTACGTATGCGTTCAAGCCACCCATATGCAGGTCCCTTATCTGCAGTGACCTCGATACTACATTGCAGCTTGGCCGAATCGAATAAAGTAGGACATACTTGTACAGGCTAGTCAGTTACCTGCTTGCAAGGCTGTACGGTTAACATTCCAGCTACGGAACATGGCGTCCGGATGCACGAACACAGCCCCATGTCCTCCAGAGCAAGCCCTCGCTTGGAAGGAATGTGCCGTGCCATCCCTGTTCGGTCAACAACCAGGATCTGCTACTGCCGAAAGTGTCCAGGCACGTGGCGAGATCGCGCTTCATGCGTCTGCAGTCTGCACCAGCGATGCAACACATATTAAGGGTTCATCACATCCTGGCAATGCTAATTTTCCATATCGCCAGGAACGATCGGCAGGTCCTTCATGCTGCAGGAACCCATACCAAGGCGGTCGACGGTCAAAGGAGCCTCGGTTTCACGGTGGGTAGTCTGCAACAACGCCCGCATTCCACGGCGAGGCTTAAGAGTGACGATGGCCGATATCTCCGCTAGTGCTCTCTATTAGGCAGGAGCGAAGTCGTCTTCCATCCTAGGGGTGGAGACGTCACTACCGGCATGGCCAACGCGGCACAGTGGAGAGTAATAACAAAAGATTTGTGATCTCTCCTCACTTCTCTTCTTGCTGTGTTGTGCGCCTTAATCAAGATGTTACGCTCGTTCTTGCCGCTCGCCACCTTGATTCTCGGCGTCACAGCTGGCCTGACTGTCAACACCACGAATGGCCTCATCACTGGCCATCCGGCCTCGAACATCAGCTCGGTAACCGAATTTCTCGGCATACCGTACGCTCAGCCGCCAATTGGGCCCTTACGCTTCGCTCCCCCAGTCGCCTACAACAGGACTGCTCCCTACGTGGCCGAAAGCTTCGGCTACGATTGTCCGGACACCCCGGATCCAGATGTGGGATACCCAGACTTCACGCCGCAAGCGCAGCGCGTCATCAACTACTTCTCGGCGAATACTGGCACACCTCAAAGTGAAGACTGTCTCACGCTGAACATCTGGACGCCGAGCAATGCTACAGACTGCGCCGACCTTCCCGTGCTGATCTTCTTGTACGGTGGGCGCTTCACATACGGCCACACGAACTCGCCGTTCTTTGATGGAGAGTTCCTTGCCAATGCTGAGAATGTCGTGGTCGTCACCCTTAACTATCGCAATAACATCTTTGGATTCCCGGGTGCTCCAGGTATCACACAGAATGCTGGCCTGCGAGATCAGCGACTTGCGGTCGAATGGATTCGGAATAACATTGCTGGCTTTGGAGGCGACTCGTCGCTCATGACTCTCTTCGGGCAGTCAGCCGGAGCGGTGGCAGTGGACTATTGGGCGTATGCCTATGTGGAGGACCCTATCGTCAGCGGTCTCATCTCGGAGTCTGGCAACGCATTGAGTTTCCCATTGAACACCGAAAATGGGACCATTAGCAACTGGTACAATGTCACTGAGACGCTTGGCTGCGGAACATCAGATCCTCTGCCTTGCATGCTTACCAAGAACTGGACGGATATCAAAGCCGCAGCAGCGAAGGCGCCGTCCGCATCAAGTGGCAATCCACTGCGCTCAGTCCCGGCTTTCTACCCAACGGTAGATAACGAGACCGTCTTCGAGAACTACACGACCTTGTCCGACGAAGGTGCTTTCGCAAAGTTGGTAGGTCAAACATGCTGAAGCCCTGATCTCACAAGACTCGTCCCGCTAACATTCATAGCCTTACCTTCTCGGCAACAACAACTACGAACAGGGCTACTACGCTTTGCCGGACTACCGCAAGAATGTTACGGTAACGATCGCCGATGGAGATTCGTTCCTTCTGGACTCCTTCACCTGCCCGAACGATTTCCAAGCTGAAGGCCGCCTCGCTCATGACGTCCCGGTCTGGCTCTACCGCTATTTCGGCGACTGGCCAAACATCAATCTATACCCTCCCAACTCCGCATACGCGGGACAGGTCATCTCCGAGGGCAGTGGCGCTTACCATGGCTCCGAGCTGGAAATGGTGTTTGGGAACCCATCCGGTGTCAGTGGGATTTCGAACACCAAGGCCGAAGACCAGATGATCACTCTGATGCAGGGAGCATGGGCGGCCTTCGCTCGTGATCCAGCGAAAGGACTTACGACTTACGGATGGCCAACCTTCAACCCGGATACAAATTCACTGATCAGGTTGGCGTACAACAACAGCCCGACAGTAGAGTTTGTCAGCCCAAGCCTGTACTTCTCGTCCTGTACGAATGGCACTGAGACATAGGCGTTGCTAGGTGCAAATGTCGCATGTACATAGACCTCTAACGACATGTCCGATGTCGCAGCTCACAATGACATAGCCTGGTGTACTGACCCACGGAGAGGCTCTGCTCTCGCATATTCTGTCGTCTCTCCTCCAATTCCAAGACTGTAAGTGCCGACCATCTTGTGGGCGTAGAACCATTGCCGGCCGAGCATCGCAAGAATGTAGAGAGTGGAGCTGGTAGGTTACAGGCTCGGCCCGTGCGGCCGGCCGATAGCGGGATGTCGTGCCTTCTGCATCCTTACAGTCCCATATGTCTGCGATGTACACACGAGCTACTCTGGCATTATTGATCCAGTGACTTGCACAGCATACCGCTCGTCATGGCACTCACCGAGCCCTCTCCAGACGAAGCTCTTCAGCTCTTCAAAGACATTGAGCAGCACTTTCCGGCGAAGACATTGGGCGAAGACCGATGGCAGATACTTGCTGTACGCTTCTTGTACCCGTGTCCAGAGAAGAGACACAACTGACAACGTTTACACATCAAGATCTCAGCCATCACTGGAGGCGGCCATCCAGGCTTTGCTAAGGAATTGTACCTCTATTTGATCTCGAAGCCGCAGTATCAGACACCAGAGCAACGCCAAGCACTGATACGGCGACTTCGTGAAGCATTGGTGAAGCTTGTATCTGTTGTCGGTGTACCTAAACCGCTGGAAGCCGTGTTCAGTATTGGAGAAGTTGAGCGGGAGGAAGACAAGGACTACTCTTTCTCGCGGTAATGGAGAACCACTACAGACCACGAGGACATGAGCTGATACGCGATGCTGTAGAGAGCACTGGCAATCCGGAGAAGCAAATAAGCAGCGTGGTGCAGAATGGTTGGCAAAGATCTACCGCCATAACGACAACAAGACGAAAGACATGATGGCCGCTCACAAAGACCTGAGTATTCGACTGTCACTTCGAGATCTTCTTAGGTTTTGAACGACTGACTTTGACAGGGTGGCTGTCCGTCGAGATCACATACGGCCTCTACCTCTCCGACCATACCATCTTAGACGGCATCGACACCGAGCTCGTCGTGCTGTCGGGTATCATGATCCAGAACCTGAAGCGGGAGACTGGGTGGCATCTCCGAGGTACTCGTAGAATAGGTGTCAGCCACGACGATGTCGAGTTGATTCAGCAATGCGTACGTCTGATCTTTCGCCTCTAGCTGTGACATAGTGCTAACAATGGTGCTGCTAGATCGAGAAAGTAGCGGCCTTCTGCGGCCTGCAGCTGACGAGGGTGCCGAGAGTGAAAGATATCGAGCATGAGGTCGACGAGGAGGCCTGAACCTAGTTTGACGTATGTTAGTCGTTCGGGCAGAGCATGGGAAGGGCGAGTGAAAGGGTTCAAGCGTCCATGTCTTTGACGATGTTTCTACCTCTACTTCGCCAATTCCTGAAAGCATTCGCGAAGCTTTCCGGTCCAGCGCCATCAGTACCAAACCCGTTGCCGCCACCGCCAAAGATACTCAAGTTTTCCGCTTCGCCGCTCAGCTCGGTCAGAGGGACCATACTCACCCTCCCATGAGCGCACATGAAAGGAAACGCGCACCTGCCCAGATCCGCCAACAGCTCTTCGCATTGCGTGTTGGACAGCACATCGTTGAACATGATGGCCGATCGGCAAGCTCGTGAGTTCAGCATGTCGATGATTCCTTTTGGACAGGAGCCTAGGCGACGTAGCCAAGCGTGATCGCCTCCATGATTCTGTTGATCCTGGTTCCGCCGACTGCCGCCGCTCTGTGCAGTCGCCCATACTTCCGAGCGCAGAAGCTCGATGAGCAGGTTCGGAAACAGCGTACATCGTTCTGCAATGCCTGGCGGAAGCGTACGGACTATGAGGCGGTACTCGCGGTTGGGATCCTTGAATTGCGAAGCTGTCGTCGTACCCGGCGATTGCGTGAGATCGTAGAGAATGCCCCAGTTCGCGAAGTGCGGCGCATGTTTGCGGAAAAGCTCGCTCTCCTTGTCTGAGATGTGGTAGCGTTGTGCTTGTGTGAGCAGAGTTGTCTGGACTGCCGATTTACGTTCCAGATTTGTCGTGTATGCCGCAGCTGGCGAAGACGGATTGATGAGCGTGCACAATTCGCTGAGCAGGCCCTCCAATATGACTCGTTCGGATGCAGCGTGCTGGTCGACCAGAACCAGTGTGCTGCTGTCCGCATCTTCCACTGTGGGCATTGAGCAGAGTATGAACTTCTCATCCACCTGCCGGATGACCCTCACACGCCGAAGAGCAGCTTTTGACAGTTTCTTGGTGCTCTTGACACCGCTTTCTGCAAAGTACTGTGTCACGACATGATCTGTACATCGATGATGGCCCGTCTCCGATACATCAAGCCCCGGCCCATCAAGCGAAGCGACAGGTATGCGCTCTTCGTCCTGCTTTGCAAAGACAGGGTTGTTCCAGTCTTTAAGGAAGCCCGGAAGCCATTGCACGCCGTTGTCGCGACTTGCAGGCAAGTTGCGGCGAGCCAAGCTTAGTGGTCTGCCGGCAGAAGAGACGGAGGTATTGATGGCAGCGCTTTGCCGAGCCAGAGATGCTTCATCGCCAACCTTGGGTGCTGAAGTATTGTTGGTCTTCGGTCTCGATGGAAGCACTACGCCAGTGCGTGTATTGACTCTGTAAGTCTGCTTGGTCACCGGATCTGTCCAGTCGACTACAGCGTCGTCTCTCGCAGCGACCGGAACCACAGAATTCGGCCCGCTACTTCTGTTCTCTGCCAGCTCTGCAGCAGCGAGCATTGTCATGTCATCAACGCTTCCAAATTCGTCGCTAGATAAGGCGGTCGCCAGGTCTTGCTGATCGGGTGATTTCTCCAAGCTCTCGTTACGCACAGGACTGGCGGTAGCAAAAGCTGCGGATCTCCGGCTGCGCACAGAGTTCAGCTCGCCAACATCCAGCGAAGGCAGCTTGAAAGGGTGCGCTGCAGGCTTCTTCGTAGTAGACTCGCCATCGACAGCGGGCTCCGTAGACGTATGTAAGTGCTTTTCTACCTCCCACGTGCGATCATAGAACCCACTCTTCCCGCTCTTGATGCGACTGAGACCGCTGAAGTAGGTAGTCGGACTTTGACGTGCCCCATCCGGCCCACGAGAGTCCGGCCTCTCTGACATATCGATGATTCTGCGCTTCTTCGACGTGCTCGCGCTAGCCGTGGTAGCTGCTCGCTTGAGTGAGGGCGTGGCTAGCGTGCCGTGATCTTGTATGCTGGCTGCAGCAGTGGAGGGTCGCAATGGTGAGCTAGATGCTAAGGCGGGGCCTTGTTGCTGCTCGTTCTTTCGTCTCCTGCGCTTCTGTGGGCGCAAGTGGTGCGCTGCTAGCCATTGCGTTACAGTCGCCTCGAGGACTTCGATCATAGCTTTCAGAGACGCCTCGCTGGTCTTCTTGGCGGCGGCACGATACGCTTGTTCATCCTTAAGCTTGATCTGCAGTACGAACATAGGATGGCGGTCAACGCCTTTGCGGCCTTGCAGCTGTTTCTGCGTATAGCCATCGTTTTTGTACCGTCTATCGCGCTTGCGACGGTCTTTCTCGACCTCATCGATCTCCGGTACATCGTCGGTTGCGCCGAAGCTGCTGTGCGAGAAGACTTTGTTGACGGCTTCATAAAGCTCATTGTGCCCGCTACTAGCAGAACATGGATGTATGCCAATGCTGAGGAACTGGCAATGCTTCGTGGGTGCTGGCTTGAGAGAGATGAAGCCTTTAACGGACACGCTGGCGGCTGATGCTGATACTGGTATCCAACTTTGCCGTGATTCCGGAGGTGCTGCGCCGACTTGAAACAGGATAGGCAGGGTGTCGCGGAGATCGAAATGTGCCTTTTTGCCTTCGAGCTGGTTCAGTGTTCTCTCGGTTAACGCAGCAGAGACAGACGGATGGCTGCCAGCCATGTTCACGTTCCGGCCTTCATTGTGGGCATCACGAAGCCGTACAGCGCAAGGATTCGGCCAAGCGAGAATAAGACTAGCGACTCCGTGCTTTAGCTCCTGCCATGCCTTCTCGTCCTCTGATCCACTCTCTCCCGACATAGCGCGCTGCTTGACACGGACCGGCATGTTGCCAAACAGATCGCGGACAGTAACCCGAGTGCCGCTTGTCATGGACAAGGTCAGCTCATGCGAAGCTGGAGCAGCCGTATAGCGAGCAAAGACCTTGCCCAGGTGCATAGTGAGTGTAGCAGTCTGGCTGCTTTCGCGGTGGCGCGAGGTGATGGACAAGAGTGACAGTGCTCCGAGCGATGCCAAGTACGTTCCTGTACTGCCGTGAAGCTCACCAACATCAGCGGAGAAGGTACGTTTCGAAGTGTGATACATCTTCCCAAGCCCGCCAGTCTCCTCAAATTCGGAACTGGCGATGCCTGAGCCAGTGTCTTCGACGGTGCAACCACCACGGCGGAAGTCGACAGTCACCGCAACTTTGTTCGCTCCAGCGTCCAGACTGTTCTCCAGCAGGGCAAAGACCACGCCTTGGAGGCTTGTGATGTGCTTTGAAGAGTGGATCTGCGAGATGGCGTCCGCGGAGAGTGGCGCTATGCAAGACATGTCGTCCCAAAGTCGTTCAGCAGCGAGGGCTCCCAGCGACCTGGCAACCGTGTTGTAGGGGAAGCTTCTCTCCCAGAGACCTCTCTCAGTACTCCCTCATGGTGGCATCCATTGATGGCGATACCTCTCCGGCCTCAAAGCGAGCATCTAGAGAGTTCCGTGCCCAGGTCAAGATAAGCATAAGAGAACACGCAGGAACTCCTGTTCGTACGGGCTCCCGCGTAAGTTGGTCACCACCTAGAAGGTATCGAAAGGATGTTCATCTAAACTTGATACTGCCACACGGCGTGCCTCAGGCTGGCGATCCCGAGTGGGTGGTTTGCGTTTCCGCTTCCGCTGCCTGCCGACGGCACCGCCATTAGCCGCGCAAGCCCAGCCCTGAGCCGAGGCTGCCGACGTCTAAGCAATCGCCAAGTCACTCTTCTGGCCAGCGCATTGCAGACGCCCGACAACCAGGTGTCTCACTCTGTTACCGACATCTCGTACAATCGAACAGTTGCACCACGTCCTACAGACCGCCGAGTATCCCTCACGATATTGCTAACCCCACGGAGGACAAAAGCAGCAAAGGCACTCTACCTGCAACACATCACGTCACCGTAGGGAGCTCCAAGCGCTGCACGCGAAGGAAGCTTGAACGACGAGACCCTATCTTGCAGCTCGGCAAGCATATCCCAGCTCCTACGCCCAGCCTCTGGCCAGCTGCAACAATCAAGCGGCTAGATAATACGCTGCGGTGTTTGACAAACTTGGCAAAGGAGCTGTTGCTGCAGTAATCATGGCCACCGCTGAAGTAGCTTCGCGGCCACAAGGTACGTACTCCCATTGTCTTCTCAGTATTGGGAATGCCGTACAGAGTATGGAGCCGGGTGTTATGCTTCAGCTGCTTCAAGCGCGTCAGGGAGAATATGGAGAATATGGGCACTGACATGCCACCTCCTAAACTAGACCACTCCACCAAGCGCAAGCCGTTCGCCAGCTGGGTCAAGCGGATCGCAAACTTCAAGAGCACTGACGAGCAGAAGGCAGCCAAGAAGAGCAAGGGAAGCACGAAGCACAAGAAGAACAGCAATGGCAGCAATGGCGATGTCAAGAACAACCCCTACCCCGAATCGGGCCCCCTACGGCAACGCGGACAGTCTCCAGCCACTAGCAACGGCCAGCTGTCGTTCGCTACGCCTGCTTCCAGACCGCAAGAAGACGACGAGAGCTACGGCTCCATACCGAATAGCAGGTTAGGAGACTCGGGTCCGGGTATCAAGAGCGGCGCGCCTACATTGGCGACGAATGCGGATACTACTCACAGCGATGCTGGCCATAGCAAGGCAGCAACATCGACGACTCGCGGCGGCGCACTCAGTAGCACTGACGGCGCTGGGCCGAATAGTACCTTCAGCTCGCCTAATCACAGCGAGCGCTCCTTGACCACCACCCTGACGACCATCCAGTCCCAAGCACCCAACAATGCCCTGCAGAACGGCGGCTCTGGTCACCAAACAGCGCATCATCATGGCATGCTTAACAATCCGAACGGCAACGTCATGTACAGCAATCAGTACCCGGCCTCGCCCGCACCTTCCAACATGACAGCCTCTGCCATCCCGCGACATGTGGCAGAGACGATGCCCAACACCTACTCCGCAGCCACGGCCAACAACATGTTGACGGACAACGCAAGCATCCTCACCCTAGCTTCCTCGTCCAAGAGAAGAAGAAGGAGCATGGACACAGACGCTTCCGTGCGCGCTTTACCGCCAAGCTCGGTCTGGGGTGGCAGTCGCGAGTCTCTGCCTCTGAGCGTGCTTTCCGGCAATGCAGACTCTGGACTGAACGGCCCAGGAGGTCTGTATTCGGCCTCTCAGAGCCGACCGTCGATTGGCGGTATCGCTTCGGCGGAAAGAGCAAGCATCTACAGCAGCCAAGGAGTCTCCGCGCCAGCACTCGCAAGCGAGCGAAATAGCTTCTACAGCCATAAACCTGGCGCGAAGGATCTGGCAGACGCGAAGAGCTTGCGCAGCATCACCAACATTGATGCGCGCTCGCAGTATGATGCCAGGTCTATCAACGAAGTACGTATCCGGGAGGCCGTTTCAGATAGCTGAAAGCACTCCAGACTTTGTGAGACATCCGCTGACCCTTATAGCCTCGGAATCAGCAGTATGATGCCAAGTCAATCAACGATGCCCGCAGCCAATTGGGCGATGTGGCTAGTCTAAATAACCGAGAAGGAAGCTTGCGGAACTACGAAGGCAGTATGAGGAGTGGTGGGCTAGGTCACAACAGGAACGATAGTATCCCGGGCAGCATCGGGAGTCCGTTGGCTAGTCCTGGGCTCAGACTAGCCAGTGGGATTCCTCTTAGCCGGAGGTCTAGTGATTGGCAGGAGCTGGAGGAGAAGGAGGCGGAAGAGGGTGCGGATGGTGAGAAGGCGTAGACGGGAGCTGATCGGGCTCGAACTTGATGGGGTTGCGTATCCCACAACGATCATGACGTCCCTGTGCTGCTGGGTTCTCCGCCAGGCTGCCCTGGGAGGTCTCAAGTCGTTGGGAACGCGCTCGTTTATTGTTGTTGTTTTCGAGCTAAATGTCGGATTGTTTTGCGTGAGATTCATACGCAACAGCTAGATACCCACAAAGGCATTGAGGATTGAGGGATAGGATAGGCGTATAGGTGTTCAAGTCATTCGCTCTGATCTTTGATTCTGCAATCGAGTTCGGGAGGGCATGCCATGGGCCGGAAGTGTCCTTGAAGATATGGGCGGCAACGACCATTGTCACCGACCCTCGCTCATCGGGCATTACAGTGCTTCAGTACAATTTTTGTACTATACGTTCTTTCCCATCGACGCCGGCCAGCACATCTCATCTGTCCTTTGGCTACTACTACCAGCAACTTCACCATCTGCACCGCCGCCACCACCAACCATACTACAGGCGATTCCAAACTTACAGCTAAGATTAATCGACGGCCTTGTCTTTACCTGCCCTGCTAGCATCACTAGAATCATCCTTGCTTGGAGATTCAACGAGTAGTACCGACAACACAAATATGTTCGTATTGCAGTGCACCGAAGCCCTTCCCCACCCCTTCCTCGTCGCAGGCTACATTCGCTTCTTCCTCTCGGCATCACGAGTATACGCATAGCTGTGGCCGAGACGGTCGTGCCTGCCATGATAGTCGACAGTTCTGGAGCTTGGCGCGCTAGTCCCGCGTCCTTCTTATAAGCTCAATTCTCAGGGATGATGGATCATTGCTTTCGCATCTGCACTCAAGTCGTCCCACCGCCATGCTTCGCAATGAACAACTTGGCGAAATCCAGCTCGCCCTGGCTCATCGGCGCGCCACCGTACTTGATGGTGTCTCTGGGAGGGCTGCTGGTGTTTGTGGGACTGGGGAATGAGCATCTTGAGGGAGCCCGTACGCGTACTGGAGCGTATGGCGGTGGCTGGTGGCCATTGTGCGGCGTGTACGGCATGTAGTTGGTGTATGGCGCGTGCCCGGCGTACGGATGGCAACTATGGTGCGCAGGAGTCGGAGTCGTTGGCGGTTGAGGATGGGTGCCGGCATCGTGCGGTGTGTACAACGCGTGCATGGTGTACGGCGCGTGTCCGGCGTACTGATGGTACCCTTGGTGAGCAGGAGTTGGAGACTACCCTACGCCGGACCACCGTGTATCGGCGGCCCTTCGTTGGGAGTCCAAGGGAACATCGCGTCGTTCACCTATCGTCGACGTCCTTGGAGCTCGCGATAACGCCTCTGCTGCGTTGCGTCTGAGATACATGGCTACCTGTTTCAGCAGGTGTGCGGCATTGCGTCTGCGGCGTCCGTGGATATGACCTTTATGAGCATTGGGGAGGACAGTGAGTTCATGACGCCATGAACGAACAGATCTACGGGGAGGTTGTTACGACGGCTGGCAGGAGCAGAGCGGACACGGTGTCACGGCCAGGTGCCCGCGTTTACTTCCTGCCGAGTCGACCCTTGCAGAGTCTCCTCTACCTGTCTATCAACTTCGTATCACCCTTCGACCTGTTTCCAGGCCATGTGATAATCTGGTAGCTCGTATACAGTATCTCCGCTCCCAGAGTTTGTGAAATAGTAGCGGGACACCACAGCATACGTACCAAGCAATCACGGCCATGCCGAGAAACGCACTCGTTGAACCACTCTCCGCAGTCTACACCGTCGACTTCAGGTATTGCAATCTTCCCGAAAACCGTGTAGACTGCCCGGTTTGGCCAGTCTCCAGCCAGGCAGGGCTCAGAAGTCTTCTCTGTCGACAATCCCTCTTCTTCCCATCCCGGGGCGGACTTCCTCGCGGCGAGTCCTCGACCAGACGAGCCATTGCACTCTCCAGATTTGCTGCGCTTGTGAGAACCCTCACTTCGAAGAGTGACTTGTGGTTTGATTGACAAAGCCTTGCCTTCCCACCATTTCACGAGACCTCAGAGTCTGCGCTGCCCTCCAGCCTCGTCTGACATCTCGTCCTCCACCTCTCAACACTCTCCTTCAGCTTCGCATCGATCTCACAGACATCCTCAATCCGCCTGCAGAGCTGAAAGACTTCCTTATACTTCCGGTCGTAGTACTGTTCGCCTACAGCGTAGCCCAGTAGTTGGACGTCCTTTTTGCTTAACTTGATCCTTGACTTGCCGTTCTGAGCATCTTCTCCGCCTTGATCATCGGTCCGGAGCGCAGGCACCGCTCGTAAGAGCTCCTTGTACGTGCCGCCTTCTTGGATTTTGGCGCTGTAGGATGCCTTCTGAGCCTGGAAGTCTGCCTCGCTCTGATGGGTACGGGACACAGTTGGTTCATCGTCTGCTGCAGTTTCGGCGTAATTGTCTGCATCGACTTCTATCGCAAAAAGGCCGTTTTCTTGCTCTGCCATGGTTGGAACGGTGGCGGTTGTGGTATGCAAGGGTTAGGGTTTGGGTTAGATCTGATCTTGCAGGAAGTACTGAGCGAAGGAACTACCAAGTGGCGATCATGGGCGATTCTGGGTCTAGTTTCGAGTTCATCGTCTGACAGTATACCCGGTGAATGTATTGCTCTAAACCGTCATCAAACAACGCTGAGTGTTGGTAGTACGGCGAACCGGGCTTCGTTGTTTCCTTGGTGTTCTCAGCGCGACGGGAAGCAAAGCCATGTCAGATAAACATGGCCGTCCCTGCTAGGCTACTAGAATAACTATTACAAGAGACAAATATCTCACCAACACCGAAATGACCACATGCTACTGGAGCGGTTGCTCGAAGGTTGAGACTCGAGAGCAACCACAACGTCCATAGACTTGTCTCGAGGCTGTCTGCGCATGGTCAAGCTACTCCACAGATTCTTGGATCACTAACAACAAGGTAAAGGAGCATAGAACGGCACAAGTCACTATGAAAAGGCACATGTCTCTCTCGTAATAAGATACACGAGCTATCAGTACAACAACACCTTGCTTCCGCTAGCAGACCTTGCCCGTAGCTAGGCAGGCAGCAAAGAGGAGTCCTCATCTCCAGAGCCAACGCCCCCACTTTCGCAGCCGATAGTCCTCCCCAGCCTCATATTGTCTCATGCTGCCTCTACGGGAACAGCTTAGTTGAATGGGTTGGTGCGGGTACCCCAGTAGGTCATGAACATGCTCAGGCCGACGGTCTCGAAGACGCGTGCGAGGGCACCGACGGCGACGGTGTCGAGCGGGCGCTTCTCGGTGAAGATCTGGGCGATGAACTGAAGATACTGTCAGCTGTTGACTCTCGCGCATGCCAAGCGGAAGTGACGTACCGATGGAGCAGAGCTAGCCATGAAGACCAAGCCACCCATGTAGGCAGCGCCCTTGTAGCTCAGAGTACCGGTGGCGTTAAGCAGAGCGCCCACACCGTAGGACTGGACGGCAGAGCCGACGAGAGAAGTGCCCCATGCCGCGGCGGCCGAAGCGGCCTCCTTGGACTTGAAGAACTCCTCCTTGGTGTTGGCGGACTGGGC
>JAKLLW010001324.1:0-16081 GCA_022814695.1 Neocatenulostroma microsporum
GAGTGGACGCTTTGGAGAGCGCGTTTACGTGCAAACATCCATACGCAGAATGCTATGGAAACATACAGATGTTGACATTGTTGGTTTGCAAATGAACAAGAAGCGTGTGAAACGTTAGAAGTGGGTTCGACCACGTGCCGCGTGCCTGCCCGCGGTTCTAGCGCGACAAGTGGGGCATAGCGCGTTTGCGTTCAACCTTCCACGTTCTTTCCTGCATACATCTCGAAGCTAGCACTACAGTTCGACTCTCCTCATCGACCACAGCCATGGTACCAGGACTGCTTTCGCTGCCGCCTGAGCTTCTCGAACATATCGGCAACATACTCCTCGAAGCGCCTCTCGACCAGGACTTCTTCCGTCTTCGCTTTGCTTGCCGGCACCTTGAGCAAGCGACCGAAATGCATTTCTCAGGATGTACTTTACTTGCCGCTACGTCTCCTCGGATCAGTGGAAGCTGCGAGAGTTCCTCGAGATCTCTGCGATCGAGGCGATAGCCTCACATATCACGAATTTGAAGGTCCTTTGCGAAGACGAGGGGCGTGGCATTATCCACGACGTTGACGCCGGAGAGTCGAACCCAGCAGACTGCAGAGACGTCGTCGGGTCTTGGGCAATATCAGGCCCTTTCTTGACGCTCGCTTTACAGCGCTTACGCAATCTGGCCAACGTCGAATTCCTCGATGGCACTGGGAAGTACCACAAGAGAGGTCAGCCTGCGCCACCGAGACCTTTTCGCAACATTACAGTAGCGTTCGCAACGATCGTAGCAGCGGTTTCGGCTGCCAAATTACGGCCGGAAGCCATCTCGATGCAAGACCAGAATCTTGGCATCGTCAAAGACGGTGTTTACGGAAGTACTACAGCTTTCGAGAAGCTTGAGACGATCAACTTGCGTTTCCTACACGATGATCTATCTCTCCTTGATGCTGCGTAAGCTTCAAACTGGTGCTTCTACAGCTTGTGGGCAAGCTGACGCCATTGTAGGCCATCGCACCCATTGCCCACTTTACTGAGAAGCGCTCAGCCGTTCTCCTCGCTCAGACTTCTGAACATTACTGGCAGAGCCACAGATCATAGCGGGACAGAAGTGCAATGGATCCTCGAGCATGGAAAGCTACCAAAGCTGGAGATCCTGAGCCTCGTGTCTTGCGAGGTGAGCGCCGAGACTCTCCGCAAAGCTGTTGTTCGATGCTCTGGAAGCCTCAACACGTTCTGTCTTTCGGATATCTGGTTCACTGGCGAGTCCGCTTACGAGGAGTTACGCGCCCTGCTAGAGGGTATACCTGCTCTTACAAAACTCGAAGACTTCATCGTAGTAGGAACGCATGCTTCGTTTGGATACGTCAGCTTTCCCGGAATCCACTTTGCTGGGTATGGAGACATGGAGGGCGAGGATGGCTATATTGAGGTTTGGCCGATCGCGGGCGTTCACCTCGGAGACCCAGGCGCGATGCCTATTCGCGAAGGTATCGAGAAGATGCTCAGCTGCATGGAGGTAGCACCTTTGTAGAGGCGCCGGCAGTCCTTGCTTCCTTGATTCGTGATGGCTCCGGCCACGAGCTCGAGGGAGGCACAGGACGGCAGGGGAATTAGGGCTGCCCGAGAGACGAAGAGTGGTAACGCATGGCGGATTGGCGACGCTCGACGTGGCTCACAAGCTGGCTGAGCGTAGAATCATGCGACAATAGAAGGAATAGATACAGACACCCAGAGGTGCAGACATCGGAGACTGCGTTGATCTCCCCACGTGAAGAGCCCCTGTCGATACCTGCGGGCCGATACCACAGCCCAGCCCACCGGCGCCCCGTTCTGTAATTAGCGTTTCTTTGGTTTCCAAACTCAGCCACAGCGTTGCTGCGTTTCGACCCCAGGCGATCGCGTTATATGCGATTGCATGTTCGTTCCTTCCACTTGATCTTGAGTCGAGCCGACCCTTGATACTCGCCAGCTTTCTCAATCCAACCCGGATATTTGTCGAATTGACTGTTGTCAGCGTCGCCTGCCCATCAATCCTCGAGAGCCTGAGCAGTAAGCCGCGTCAGCGATCCCTCGAAGAGTCGCGAGCAGCTCGTTACCGCCCTGGCCTGACCGCATACTATCGTTCGAGATAGATCACATATTGACAGACAACCGCATGAGATAGCTGTAGAACGAGCGCATAGCTCAGCGCGATGCCGCTCACGAGAAGTACTCGGTCTGGAATGGTACAACCTAGACAGGGCCCGCCGCCAGATCATGGCGGATCAGACACGACGAAGACGGTCGTAATAGTGCGTATTACGTATTACGGGTAGAAGTTGGTGGAGTATATACTGACAAGGCATACAGATCGTCGTCTCCATTGCAATCGTCGTCTCAATACTCATCCTCCTCTACATCTCCCTCAGGACCATTCGACGACGGACCTCCAGCGCGAGATATGTACCAACACAATTTCTCAGACGGAAATGGGAAAACTGGGAGCCACGCGCGTTTACATCGTCCAAGGGCAAATACAGTGGTCGGTTGCAGGATGGGCCTTCAGTGCCTACATTGCATCTGCGGAGCGAAAACAGGAGTGCACGGAATAGCACGCAGAACGTCTTGGATCTTGAGCGAGCACAGGTGGCTGAGGTGACGGAGAACGATACGACGGTGGACAGGCATACGAGTGTACGGTCTGTCATGACTTTGCCTGCTTACTCGCGGTCGGTACGGGAGAACGAGCGAATTCTTGCTCGAGAGGGAGAAAGGGATGGTATAGATGTGGTTTTGGAAGCGCCGGAGACAGAAGTAGAGGAGGAAGAGCGCAGAGACCAGGAAATGGAGTCGCTGTATCAGATACGGCAGCAGCGACGGGTGGAGATTGCTGAGCGAGAGGATCGGAGAAGACGGAGAGCTGAAGCCAGAGCGAGAAATGACCGTGCGGAGTTGCAGCGCATTCAGCAAGAGAGTCTACGGGCTACACAGCAAAGAGAAGCTGAAGGGGCAGCGGCGATGATCGATGAATATCGAGCCGCGACGGCGAACCGTGAGAGGAGAGTCAGCAGTGTCAGCTATGCCAGACTAGGTGTAGCGAGGCACGATGGCTCAAGGGTTCGAGCAAACTCGAGCGATTCCGATCGGCCACTCTTAGATGCGGCAGCGACTATGGATGGTAGGCCGAGCATGGGCGGTAGTCTACGACCTTGGGAAACCAACGACACAATGGGAGCGCATCGAAGAGATCGCTCAGCAAGCTCTGTCATGTCCGTGTCAGATAATGGCTCAGACTTAGAACCCCCGGACCTACCGCCCTTCGGCCGCGCAGGCAGCGACTTCGAAGTCGTGACACTCAACCGAGGCCATTCTCGCAACGCATCAGCTACAGCCACACCTTCTGGAACCCGCAGTCGCGCATCCTCGAACCTTGCCCCACGCCCCTCCACCGAGACGGCTGATCTAGGCGAAGCGCGTATACCCACCTCTGAACCACCTTCCTACGACGGCGCGGGTTTCGAAGAAGCACCGCCGTTTGAAGAAGCGCCTCCCTATACTTCGCCAGTGCAGGAAAGACCACCGCAAGCTCCGTTCAGACAGCCTTCGGGGAGGAGGTATTCGGAGTCTGGGGCTCCGATGCTGCCGGAGATTGGGAGATTGCCTAGTATACGGATTGCGGACGCCACGCCTATTGATCGGAGGGAGTCGATGGGATTCCCGGTACCGGATACTGTGCAAGAACGGGAGATTAGTTTGGATAGGTGGTAATGTGTGCTTTGAATAGATGAGGTGTCCTGCATACTTCAGCGCTGGTGTATAGGGCATGGGTTGGCATAGTGCTTGCTTGTGTCAAGGTTTGATGGGACTATGAGTACGATACCAAGGACGTAATGATGATTTGTATAATCTGCAGTGGCCGCCAGGCTTCAATTGCTTGCACGCACGCTTGAAAAAATGTCGGAGAGTCTCATCGTACTCAGAAATGTTATGCCTGCGCTGACGGCATATCGAATACAGCTTTGACACCCAAGTGATCCGTGATCCAGGGCTGGTCGAAACCTAGCTCTACAATCTGTCGCCGCTCGGCTTCGTCTTCAACCAGTACGTCGGCTCCGAAGCGCTCGAAAGTCTTGCAGTGCACTTCACCGCAATAAAGGACTTTGTCCATCCTACTGGTCCCAAAGCGCTTACACTGCGCAGTGGCAGCCTGCTGGCCCCATGTGTGGCCTGCTTCGGCGTCGTCCTCGTTGCCACCGAGCTCCAGGTAGGCGTCTCTGAGGTTGTTGTCGGTATGCAAGTGCTTGTCGAAGTCTTGGATAGCGTTGAGATCACCTGCTAGTATCGCTCCGTCGACTGCTCCGTCGTGCATGTATCGGCTACATATTTCGAGCTGTGGTGGACGGAATGGTGGGTCGATGGCTAGGGATTCGAGGTGCGTGTTACATAGCCTTAGGGGCTTCTTGGTACCGGTATCGACATCGACGAAGAGGCCATCACGCTCCATGTTCGTTTTTGAATAGTGGACCCGGAAGCAGGTTTTGATTGGCAATCGCTTGTCGACGAGTGTCGTCGTTCCGTAGCTACCGGGGCAGGCAGGACATTAGCTGCATCTACAACAATTTTCACTGCATCGATCAGTACACTCACAAGCCAGACTGCCAGTACGTGGTATCCATGTCGGTGATGTTGAATGTCGCCCGTACCCACGGATCTCCTGCAATGAGTTTGAGGTCTGACACCACGCATTCATTGAGGAAGATTACCGTCGCCGAGGAGGCGGGTTCAGCTTTGACAAGGCTTTCAAGATGGCGGATAGCTGCGCTCATGCGTGAGTCTGCGAATGGGAGCATGAAGTCGATGTTCCAGCTGTACAATGCAAGAGAACGCAAGGATCCATCGCTAGGCTTGTCGGCACAAGGCTGATCAATAGGTTGCCACGAATTGCCGTCCGATCGATAGTACGGCTGCTCGTAAGGCTCATCGAATTTCCATGGTACTTCGTCTTTCCTTTTGCTTTCGACGAGCCTGATTGACCGCTTGACGACTTCGTCCATCTCCTGTTTTTGCGAGGCACGAGGACGACGCCGCGCCTGCTGGAGGCAAGTGGTGAGACTTGAAAACATCAGCTTTCTTTCACTTCGGCGATTGGATGGAGTTCTTCAATCTCACTGCCTCTGGGATATGAGAGATGATGATGAAGCAAAGTGTTTGCCACCTGTATGTAGCTGCCTGTCGGTGAAGGCACGTCTCACCGCGGCGGCTTTGTGACACGAGTTTGTACCAAGACTACGGTGCATCCGATACCTGTGGAACGAACGCCACACGCAGTCTCAGAGCATGGCCGACCGTTCTGTCTCACGAGTGGAGATCTTAATGATGGTGTAGCAGACTGAGAGACACATGGAAGGGAGTAAGCAAGATGGCCCGTGCAGATCTGCCCCATACCTCACTTCACCTCGAGCACTTCGTCCATGCTCGTCTTCCCTTCGCACGACATCAACGTCTCTTCGGCAACGAGATACAATGCTCTCAGTGTGCTTGTATCGGCGATGACACTGACTTCTGGGCTCTTGATTCGCACGCCCGGTGGCGAGATGCGCCCTTGAGTACCAACCAGCTATGGCCGGAAGCGTGGATCACGCATTTGCCAAAGCCTTACCCAAGGTCGAGCTGCACGCCCACCTCTCCGGTAGCATCGACAGAAAGATACTTCACGACATCTGGGCACTCAAGCAATCCCGAGGGCAATGCCTCGCCTTGAAGGACCCTTTCACCGCGATTCAACCAGGCGGAGAGTTTGTGGACGTGGTCTCCTTCTTCCCGCTCTTCGATAAGTATATCTACGAGCTCGTCAATGACCTGGAGACGGTCAAGTATGCGACCGAGAGTGTCATTGATGACTTCGCAGCTGACGGCGTCGCTTATCTGGAGCTACGGAGCACGCCGCGCGAGAATACAGCTACCGGCCTGACGAAGGAGGCGTATGTGGCCGCTGTGCACGAAGTCGTCAGCAAGCAGAATGCTTCACGTACTAATCAGGAGGATGATGCCGGCATAGAGGTCCGTCTGATCCTATCCATCGACCGCAAGGTGAGCGCCAAGCAGGCCGAGGAAGTCGTAGACCTCGCGCTCAAATATCAATACACCGAGACGAAGACAGCTCTCGAGGCTACAAGGCAGGGAAAAGTCACTCAGATGGGCCACGTTGTCGCAATCGACCTCTGCGGCAACCCAGCGAGAGGCGATGTATCAGTCTTCACGCCTGCCTTCAAGCGAGCCAAAGAACATGGGCTGGGTATTACGGTGCACTTCGCAGAAGTATCGCAGTCAAGCGCAGACCGCGAACTCGAGACATTGCTATCTTGGGAGCCAGACCGCCTGGGTCATGTCATTAATGTCCCAGATAGGTACAAGACATTGATCAAGGAGCGTAAGCTTGGCCTAGAGCTCTGCCTCTCTTGCAATGTATTAGCGAAGCTCACGACTGGAGGCTTTGCTATGCATCACTTCGGGGAGTGGCGGAAGAGCGAATGTCAGATAGCTCTATCAACGGACGATGTAGGCATCTTCGGCAGCTCTCTGTCGAATGAGTACCTGCTGGCAGCGCGACATTTCGACCTCAGCCCCCAATATCTGATCATGCTCAGTAGAAGCGCTGCAGTGGCTGCCTTCAGCGGCAAAGAGCGGTTGCTGGAGCTGATCAGGCGTTTCGAGCACTCTTGCTGTTGACTAGCATACTGATGACAGTGAACACTTACCCTACCTCGACTACTCACGCGGCCTGCACAGCCACGGAGATTTGGTACTTGGGAGGCATAGCTGTCCCTCTCGGCATCTACATCGACCTCACATTTCGTGACCCATCAAAGATCGTTGACACAGCAGTACGATTCTATCGAAGCAGATAATCGCAAGCTAGTGGTTTGGACGACGACTCTATTCGATATCGAGAAGCATATCGCACATTCCAGTAGAGCACGACTTCGGCGATAGAGTCAGGATATCAAGGACAGGCGTGGAAGTGCCGCCGCTAACTCACCCCTCCTGGCAGTTGCCACGCATGTCAGACTCGCCGGCTGGTAGGATCCCAGCAGAGTACGACTTCGGCGACGTCACCAGGATGGGAATGGGAGGAGGTATAGGAAGGTCACAGTTGACTCATCACTCCTGGCAAGTGCCGCGCATGTCATCACCGCCGGCTGCCAGGATCCCAGCAGAGTACGACTTCGGCGACGTGACCAGGATGTCGATGGGAGGTATGGGGAAGTCACCTTTGACTCATCCCTCCTGGCAGATACCACGCCTATCAGACTTGCAGTCTGGCAGGGTCCCACCAGAGTACGACTTTGGCGACATAACTGGGATGGCAATGGGAGGTAGGGGTATGTCATCGCTAAGTCATCCCTCCTGGCAAGTGCCGTCAATGGCGGCCAGCAGGGTCCCAGCAGAGCAGGACTATGGTGCAGAAAGAGGCATGGGAATCGGAGGCCCGGCGTACCGAACCGCACACCTTAGTCATGCTGGCGAAGCACCACACGCAAGCGGTGGTGACGACCACGACGAGATCAGAGTATGTCAACCAATACCACCAGGCAAGACCCTCGAACTCAACGGCAAGATACTGGAACCTACCGAAGGGCCCAAGGGATTCGGAGTCTACCTCGCCCACGACGAGACGGAAGAGATCATTGATTTCTACCCCTTTGAGCCATCCGTCCGCGACCAGATGCCCCGCTCGAGGAAGCGCAGCAATACTCACCACACCCCTCGTCCCCAGCAAATCGTCCCTCCAGTCCTCGGAGACGCTCGCCCAGACCTCACGCGAGCGAACACATCCCAAGGCCGGCTCGAAAGCGCCCCAGCTCCGCTAGCGCTAGGAGAACAAGCCGTAGCAGACTCTCTGGCAGGCCAACCCTACGTCCCCTTCACTATACCCAAGCGCCCTGAGCTGCCGGATCCGGTGGATCCGGTATGGAAGGACGGGTTCGAGAAGCTGAAAGCCCTCAATGCCTCGAAACTTGACGCCAATCAGAAGCATGAATTGTGTATGGGCATGATCTTCCCGATGTTGAAGTATGTGAGGGATCTACCTGGCAGCGTAGCGGCAGGGTATCATGAGCAGTTGGCGGGTATTGCGAAGGGGTTGGGGATGAAGGAGAATTTTGAGGTTATGTGGCCGGCGAGGTTTAAGGGGATGATGGTTGAGCAGATGGCGTTGAGGGGGAAGAAGTAGGGGTGGAGCGCTGAGAGAAGGCTACGGGTGATGGGTGTTGGGTGATTGGTGATGGGTGATTGGTGATGGGTGATGATTGATAATGTGTGAGCTTAGTACTTCGGTGGCACTTGATGCATCCCCTCGTGAACTAGTGGTCGACTCTAGGCGGAACCACTCATAGATAAGAATGCTGATGCTCCAGTGACTTGAGACCATGACGCAGTCTTTGACAGCCTACTCGCACCTGGTATCTCGACTTGGGTTGCAAGCATCCTCTTACTCGCAGAGATCTACTGTCACGACAGCAAGTTGGCTTTTGACAAGGACCAACGAAAGCTCGATCGTGAGCAAGCTGATCTACTCCGCACACGCCATGATGGACCCGACTGGCAAGTACCGCTCCCAATTCTCGCCATGCCCACCGGTGACGATCGGCCCTCGGCGCCTCCCAAACAACCTTTCGAACCCCATCAAGGATGTGTTTGCCAAAGAAGCCATACCGAGCGCGAACCAAGTCCCGGCCGGCGAAGGAGCAGAATGGGATGTAGGCATGCAGAAAGAGGTGCGACTCAACAAAAGGAGCGGATGACCGGACCACATGGATCTAAGCAATTCACCTTAATGCAGAGTGCACTTAACAAGTACCTTACGCAGTCAATGCAGCAGCGCGTGTGGCCGAGGTGAATGTGTCTGCCTCCGTATTTGGCACCTTTCCGGATTGTCTGGGCGTTCGAAAATGCGCTTTTCGGTCGGACGCGGTAGCAGGTGAAGCATGCGTACCCATCGCTGACGGTTTCGAGGAGAAGAGGCCCAACCCCAAACATCTTCATACTCGACCGGCGGTGAAAACACCAAGAGGGTGGGCACGTGGGTCCCCACAACGATTACATGAAGTTTCAAAAGTTCGTCGAGATAAACGCAGCTGCTCGCCACGAAGAGAACCAAGATCGCAACAACAAACCAAATCCCCAGCAGCTTTACACATCATGTTCAACCGGCGTAACAGCGGACTCGGCGAATGACCCACCACTGAACGAGATATTCACCATGTCCTCGTCGTTATCGAGTAAACAACACCTGCGAAGTCTGGATAGAAGTGCCTTCTAGAGTGAGATTCGAAAGATCAGCATTGTCGGCCATCCGCACGCAGGCTTTGACTGCTCGCATATACGCCGTACTGCAATGTTGCGCCAGCTTCGAGATCCATGATTGGTCTAGCCTGAGCTGAAAAGCTGGCAAGTCGTACTTCACTGTGTAGATGTCGCCGGGCGGTTCACATTACGTGGTCGGCGGACAGAACGGGTGAAGGTTAGTTACATCAGTTTCGTGATTTGATGGAGGAGTAAGCTACATCGGAGGGGCAGTAGTAATGCTGGGAGGTAGTAATGAGTGAGAGACAAATGGTGTAAGAGTAAGAGTGTAAGAGTAAGAGTGGCGGATGGACACAGTAGGCACTTGGCTTAACTTGAGGGTGCGCTTCATGAAAAGAGCCATTGGCCGCCGTTGATTTGTTTTTATGTTGTTGGAGATAGCAGCATGGGCAGACTTACTCATTGACATACGATGACCAGCTCATGTTCAATGAGAAGTCGTAATACACGGTGATGGATCATGGGCACGAGACCGTGTTTGAAGCAGATCGAAGCAATAGCGGCGATTGTAAGCGCTATATCCCGGAAATGGACCACTGCCTTCTTGTAGCTGGGAGTACCCGTCAATGTACCTTCGAATCACGATTGCCAATGGAGAGATAGTGATCACAGCCTGATTCCATAGCAAGTGACTTGATATGCATTTTCAAGCTCAGTCTCGAGGCCATTCGCCGGCTATTCATAGTCGAGTTGTCCCGTGCTTGTAACTTCGACCAGTTCACTACCGTGAACTTCTGTCACTCCGTATACCCTCAGAACGTCACAAGGCTGTCGGCGAACCGATGCCAAGCACCTCCCGGTATGCCTCAGGTAGTCGTGCAGCGGGATCGTCCGCGCGCATTGACTTTTTGGAATGGTTCGGGCTTTCCACATCTGATCTTCGTGAACTCCTCACGCGATCGCCTGCTTGTCAGTTTTTCTCCAACACACCAACTCTAGCAATACCGTTCGAAGAGACTTTCCGCTCCCTTAAAAGCATTCTCGCATACAAAGAGCGTTTTCTCAAACCTGTGAGTATCCCCAAACACGCGAGCTACAGCTTCTCCGAAACATCAGTACCCGCAAATGTTTCTGCTTCGTCCGTCCAAAGGCCATCAGTATACATACAGTCTGACGCTCCTTCCGCTGGAACGCTGTGCTAATCGCGTGACACGCAGTTTCCCCAAAACCCCATCCCACAATCCCACCTCCCGTCATATCACTCTCAACTTTCCACAGCAAGATATCCCCGTATATATTGATCGCGGAGATGGCGGACGTCGCAACGATGCCAGGCGTCAATGGCTACGACCAGGGCTATGGCGGCAATATCGGAGATACGCAGCACAACGGCTACAACCCCACGCCCACATCCAACGCTTCCGCATACCAACCGCCTGCAGAGTCCACTTCACGGGGTGATGGCAGCGCAGCATCCACCTCACGGGGTGATGGGCAATCGGAGGTGCCGAAGGACGAGGTTGGCTGGTACTTCGTCGAGCAGTACTACACCACTCTCTCCCGCAACCCCGAGAAGCTCTACCTCTTTTACAACAAGCGGTCACAGTTCGTGTCAGGACAAGAGACGGACAAGGTACCAGTGTGCGTCGGGCAGCGAGCAATCAACGACCGCATAAAAGAGCTCGACTTCAGCGACTGCAAGGTTCGCGTCACCAATGTCGACTCTCAGGCCAGCGATGTGAACATAGTAATTCAGGTCATTGGCGAGATTTCGAACAAGAACAACCCGCACAAGAAGTTTACCCAGACGTTTGTGCTCGCCACGCAGACAAACGGTTACTTCGTCCTGAACGACATCTTCCGCTATCTCATTGACGAGGAGGATGAGCCGGAGCCGGAGCAGCAGGAGACTGTTGCGCCGAGTGCAGAGGAGGTTCAGCAGGTCCCAGCTGCCGAGAGTGGATACCAGGAGCCTGCGCCGACTGCGGTGGACGAGCCAGAGCCGAAGACATTGACCAGCTCGATGGACAAGGAGGCTCAGGAGCATGATGCGAAGGCTGTGGACAAGGAGCTCGAGGAGAAGGTTCTGAACAGCTCAGAGCCAGCTGCCGAAGCCACCACCAATGGCGATGCCGAGCCAGAAGCCGAGGTTGCGCCATCAGAGGAGAAGCTCGACGCGGCTCTTTCCAGCCAGACTGAGGCACCAGCAACCACTGAGGAGCCACTCCAACCCACAACAACTGCGCAGGAGGACCTGAAGCCTGAGGCGCCAAAAGACCCATCACCTTCACCAGTCGCGACACCAGCTCAGCAAGCGCCACCGCAACCCGCAGCCCCACCGAAGCCAGCTGTACCGAAGACGTGGGCCTCTCTAGCCGCATCCGCCCACCGCTCCGTAGCTACCCCGGTCGCTCCTCAGCCAGCCGCAACGCCAGCAGCACCTCAGAAGGCCGCCCCGAGACAGCAATCTCAAGCTCCATCCGCGGCTCAAACTCCCAGCGCGCCAGCTGCCAAGCCTGAGGAGCCAGCGGCCGCCACCAGCAACGATGAGTGGACCTCAGTCGGCGGGAGCCACAACCGTCAGCAATCGCGTGCTGGCAGCATTCCGCAACCGGAGCCACAGCGTCGAGGCTACATTAAGAACGTGCACGAGGGTATCAAGTTCGATGAGCTTAAGCAGCATCTCGAGAGCTTCGGAAAAACCACGTACTTCGACATTGCACGCCAGAAGGTCAGTATACTGAAAGTCAAGTGCAGATGAATGAAGCCAACTAACTCTTGTCACAGAACTGTGCTTTCGTCGACTTCGAATCCCCGGAATCGTACCAGAAAGCCGTAGCCGCGAACCCGCACTCGGTATCTGGTGACCGCCTCACAGTCGAAGAGAGGCACATCCGCCCAGGTAGCACGTACACACCGCGAGGCGGTGCTTTTGCCGGCGGTCGTGGCCGTGGTGGACCAGGATCTCGCGGCGGCTTTGCTCCGCGCGGTGGTCGTGGTGGGCCGGCAGGAACCTCAAGGGGCCGTGGTGGAGCTGGGACACCTGCTTGAGATTGTGCGAGATTGTGCGAGATAATCTGAGAGCGGCTGAGATCTCCACGCGGAAGAATGGCAGGAGAGTAGGGGGAGGGGGAAAGAGGAGGGGAAGAGCAGTGTATTATAAGAAGCTATTCGAGAAGTTGAGATCATTAGGAGATGTGTCGTTACCAGTGTTTGGGCCTGAGTGCTGCTGTATACAGCGCTTACTTGCTTCTTGGGGCTAGGATAGGCTGGAAAAGCGATGGCATAGCGTGGCTTGGTTCACTTGCAGCTTCGCTTCGGTAGGGTATTTGGGCCTATAGCGCTGTTTTCATGGGGATGCTGGCAGGGAGGTGATGTGCAGATAGTCGGTACAGCTTGTGTATTCTATGCTGATCCTAGTAGTTCTTCCCCGTTCTTTCCTGGCGACTGTTTCAAGGCTGAATGGTATGGCTGATGAACATCACTGCGACTACTGCACAAGTGAGACAAACCACGAGCGGCCACCACGAACACGCACGCCCACGGCTTGTCCCTCTACTGCTTGCATACACGTTCGACCCGGCACCGAATACGACATAGAAAATGGCACACTAATATTTCAACTATGGAACCACCACGTCCACCCCAACATTGAGAGCCAGGAAGTTCGATAAGGCATTCAAGGATGCTTCAGTGCTGATTCTTGACGTCCGGGAATGCGCCCAAAATGACGCTTGGTTGCCGCTCTACTGTCAGACGACGCGATAGAGATGAGCGAGGACGCGATGGAGACTTCGCACACGCCTTCATCGTCTCCGCCGCGCGCACCTTACCGGCTAGAGAGAGGGGCTAATGAGCACTGTTGAGTCACCACACCACAGTTACGGCCATGGTGATACACCGGCCATGGTGATACACCGGCCATGGTGATACACCGGCCATGGTGATACACCGGCCATGGTGATACCTCACAATCGAAACCACCAGCACGACCTCACTGTCCCGACCTCAGTGCTACGACCTCAGCATCAGCATCACCATCACCATCACATCATCACACAAGCGATCTTGAAGCCCACAGCACCGGAAAAGGCAGCGCCGTTACCAACTTTTATAGCCTACAGCACCACCGAAGCCAGCCATACCAAAGACGTAGGTGGGCCAACCTCGCCGCATTCGCCAGCCGCTCTGTAGCCAAACCAATCGCCCAGCCAGCCGCAAACCCATTGACACCGCAGATATCTTCCAGCCGCTTAAAGATTGATGTCGTGTGCGTTCGAACGTGTGAGACGAGATAGCATCACCCGTTAACAGGAGTCCCTCCGCTGAAGCCAGACTGGGCACAAGAGAGGACTCGATTGAGAGAGTGGTGGGAGTGATGTTCGTTCGATACGCCGTGTTTACATATCTTATGATTTTCCCGCCCATCCTTGGACTGAGTGAAGATCAATTGCAGCAACGACCCTTCGATTCAGGCTCTACGCTGTTGTGGGTCATCAGCATGGAACCCCCAAATATTCATTCAGTGGTCTGAGCCAGCTCCTTCCGAGACTTTCACGGATCGTCCAAGGCCATCGAGAGCGGTCTTCGCTATTGCCCACACCGTTTCGCGTCAGATACATGTATCGAAGTGGGCGTCGCGTGGAGACAGAGAGGGGACATCTGAAGATAGACGGACATAGGTAGCTCACTGACACCGAGGAACGTGAGTCCCCATGGAGAATGTGCCAAGTTCCTCGTTGGAAGGCAGCGCTGTGTCGTGAGGAGACCTGATGCATGAAGAGTAGGACGAAGGTATGGCGCGAAGGGACGATCCGTGGAATGACTCCGAGAGTGGTTGTACATATTACCTCGGAGGTAGCAATAAATCTGGACATCTTACAACTGACCGGCGTGGAATGAAGCTTTCATCATTCTTTCAAAGTTCGACGAGGCCACCAATCACGCTGCATCTTATGTAAATACAAGCTACGATTGACTTTACGTCGGGTCGCTGCGTACCGCTACGTGTGGCCGTGATCGTCGCGTGCAATCGTAAGCCTGGTTTGCGGTATCAAACTCTGCTTCCGCCTAAGCGGCCGTGATGACAGCAATTCAGCCCTGTGAGCGGAGATGATGAAGGGCCGAAGGTGGAACAGAGTTATTCGGTAGAGGGAGAGAATTGGAAGCCTAAAGCTCCAACTGCTCCAAGAGGTAGATGCATGTTGGTTGCCCAGTACGTACCACAGTCGCACCACGACAGTATCGGCCTCTTCTTCGTGTTTCCTTTGGAGTAGGAAATGTCAAACGCACATTGGACCTCCGATGCAACTGTGCGTCTTGACTGACTGCACCGTCCATGATTGCGAATTGAGGAACAGCTGTCCCGAGAATGTTGCATTAGCGCCATCCTGATATGTTGCAGCAAGGGTGACAAGGCTTACCAGCATGCAAGTCGTCTCATTCGATCGTGTAAAGCTTGGGGTGCTTGAGGATCAAATTTGATTCGATGCGGGTGTGGAGGGGGCAGAGGCGGTTCTGTTGCGAATATGTCGCATTAGTCTGTCGTATTCACGACAAAGCTGATGAGGCCATGGTCTCATCCCCAGTCCAAGTTGTAATTCCAACTTGGCGATACACGGAGAAGTCTGCAGACATAGGCTGTAGCAGCTGTATAAGCGGCGCAGTCTCGAAGGCTCAGCAGACTCCGGCATAGCCATCATCTCATTTCTACTTGCTCTCGGTCGCTTCTTCGTTGTGTCTCCCCGACCTAGTCAGACTGTGAAGACCGGCCTTGTTTTGGGTGTTGCCTGGACCGTCCCGGCAGATTGCCTCTAATTCCATCACTCAATGTATCGTGCTGCCGTCTTTCACGCTCTCTGTCGTCTGTGCTCGGTGTCGTCTGAACACCATGGGACTGCTGTATGCTCTGCATGCCCGTAGGAAGGTCCCAGTAGCTGGCAGAGGTATGCTCGCCTGGCGTAGATCCGCTGCGCATGGTGCCGTCGGGTCGTAAGAAGGCTGTTGCGTTGAATGCGTCGGGTAAGGCGGGCATGGCGAAAGAGCCTGTGTGAGGGATCTGTTGCTGCGCTTGCGTGTTCATCTGTAACTGTGGCTGCTGCGAGGACTGGTGGATCCCGCCTGCGTTCTGGCGACTCAGTGCAAGCCAGCGTAGAGACTGAGCCTGATCTTCCAGCGTCTCAGCTGCGTGAATGAGATCGGTGGGCGACTGATGAACGTTTGACCCTGGGGGCCACCACAGCTCCGAGCCTCTGCGACTTTCAAAATTGATTGGCTCTGAGCTCATGGACATCGCTGCTGACTGTGGCACACTACTGGGCGATCCTGAGAGAGAGTTTCCGACAGGGTAGCCTTGAATCGCTGTCATGTCTGCAGACGTAGGGTGCAGGAAGCCCCACTCGTTGCTCGCCGTTGAGGTTGGCACTGTGTTCCTGCCATCGTAACTTGTCGTGCCAGGTCGAACATCCAACGCGAATGGCGAAGGCGCACTCCGTGTTGGCGTAAACCGTGAGTTGCTACCACTCTCGCTGCTGCGCTGTCTCGGAATCTGCAGCTGTGGTGATCCGTGATATTGCGACGATTGGGGTGATGTCAAGGTTGCTGTGTCGGTGGCGCTTGATGTGCGAGAGGCGTGCTGTTGCGAGCCATAGCCAGAGTCTTCTTGATGCAGGCTTGCAACAGCAGCGCCTCGACCGCCTTTCGCACTCCCAGAAGCACTGGTGACATCCCCAGCGCCGCTCCCCCCAACACTCGCTACATGGTCCCGTTTGGGCCGCTTCCGGGTAGGCGGGCTATCGCAGTCCAACCCTTTCTCCTG
>JAKLLW010001325.1:0-16079 GCA_022814695.1 Neocatenulostroma microsporum
AGACTAAGAGGAACTCTCTGAGTCACAAGCTAGATCTTGCTGAGGATGAGAAACGAGACTTGAAGAACAACGCCGAAACATACCGCAAAGAAACCGAACAAAAGATACAGGCGTTGGAAGCGACCGCCAAGGAGAAAGCCGACAGAGTCCGAGTACTCGAACATACCAAATACTGGTACAAGATCATCATGGAGTACATGGGCGGTACGTTCACCAATTGGGATGGTTTGGAGGCCCACATGATGGAGTGGAACGACTGGCTCCCTCAGCCGGCTGCACAGAAGGAACGGCTTCGTGCAGGCTTCAAGTTGGCTGTGGAGCACTGCCGGAAGTACGACAGCACTGCGTCTGGAGGAGCAGTGCCGCCGGAGAAGGCGACGGAGCAGCAGAAGCCTAATGCAGGTGTGCTTAGCAGCCTTCCGGAACTTGTGAATGAGGTGGACAAGGCATTCGCGCTCTGGGACGAGCACGAAAAGAAGATGGCGGACCTGCAGGCCGAGAACTATCGTCTTGAGCGTAGACTGGTTGCGGCGGAAAACAACGTCTTCAAAATCCGAGCCGCTTACAATGACCTGCGGAAAGAAGGCAAAGCCAAAGCTAGAGGTATGGACGATCACGAGGCCTGCAGGGCCAGTATCCATAACCTGGAATGGAAGCGCAACCAAGATGTAGTGGAGAAGAAGCATCTTGCCCAGGAGCTTGAGCGGATGAAGCAGTCACTCCAGACCCTCGCAGAAGCCTCAAAGGCCAATACGGATGAGCTGATAGCTGAATTGAAAGAGAAGGAGAAGCTTCGCGAGCAGCTGCAAGCCGCCCATGTTAAGAACGACACCTGGACCAAATCGTTTACCGCCTTGGAAGGCCGTCTTCAGCACAAGCAAGCCGAGCTCGATGAGCGGGAGAAGCTTGCAGCTGCAGAAAGCAAGGACTTCGATGCAGAGATTCGCATCCGGGATGAGCGGTACCAGGAAGCCCACCAGGATGCGATGAAGATGATGAAGGTTCACCTCGGAGACCTCCTCGAGAAGCTCAGCGACGCCACAGGAGTAGAAGAAGACCTCCGCGAGCGACTGAAAGCCTTCATCGCCACCGCAGCTGCAGCATACGAAGTCAGCGAAGAACGCCTGCGCGCCAAGCAAGCCGAGCTCGACGACGTCAAAGAAGTTTACGCTGATAAGCCATGCGATCACGCTGCCATGATGTGTCATCAGGCACGGATGGCCATAGTTCAGCGAAATGTCCAGAGATCGCAGGAAATGACTAACCGATATTACCAAGCCGTTAGGTTTTTGAACAGGGCGGAATTGAACAAGACCGTAGAGTATTTCAAGGCCGGGATGCAGGAGAAAGCTGCCGCAGACGGCGAGAGGATCCTGGCGCTTGAGCAAGAGATTGAGGACTTGGAGAAAACCAAAGGAGCGGAACTTCACAACAAGATCCAGGAAATGGCAGAGATGAAGAGAGAGGCTGCCAAACAGAGGGGAGAAGCAGTGGGAAGAGTCCGAGACTTGATCGGTCGGTATCACACGGAAGTTACAGCGAGGCAGGACCTGGATCTCAAGAACAAGCAGCTAGAGAAGGAGCAGGAAAAGAGCAAAGCAGCTAGTATTCGCATATTCAGTTTAAATGGGAGGCTATGTAACGAGGTTTTTGAATTGAAGCAAATGCGTAACGATCTGAAAGAACAGCTTGCTGAAGCGAAGAGCAGGGGTTCGGTGTTGGAGAAGGAGAACCAGGCATTGGAGAAGGAGCAGGAGGAGAGTAAGAGGGGCCATGGGAGGTTAAGTAGGCAGATCGTGGAGTTGAAGGGGATGCGATACGGGCTGTACGAAATGCTCGCCGAATCGAGGGCCAAGCGTTCGGCGTTGCAGAGGGATTTGGAGGCTTTGCAGGCGGCCAACGAGGCAAGGAAAGCGGATTGGGATGTTGTTTCTGAGAGTGGGAGTCATGAGGATGTCGTCTCGGAGGCTTCTGGCAGCGACCAGGAAAGCCAGAGTGAAGGCGAGACGGCCTTGGACCTGGGCTCAGAGGCTAGCGAAGAGGGAGATTGGGAAGAGGCTCGCCTTGCTTAGGACATTGCCGCGTAGCGCGTAGTCGGGTATACGAATGTATGATTTTGCAGTTCGGGCTAGGTACATAGCTGCCTCTGACTGCTTGAGTTCACGAAAGTGTCAATACTGCACTCCAGCCTGTTCCCAGTAACGATCAATGAACGCCTCGCTAAGCATCAATGCCCGCTTTCGGCTCGCCGAGTCGTAACGTGAGGCGTGCTGTTCTCCAAGCTTTCCCAGCAGCACAGTTAGATCGTGTGGTAGTAATGTCTCCTCCTCGCGCCGCGCTCAACCTCTGCGACCGCTCTTCCGCCCTCCCACCGCACTCTTCACTTCCTGAGATTGAGATTTCGCCGCCTGTTGCGCATGCTACGCAGCAACCTCCTCCACCGGCCACAGCTGCCCCGCAAGGATCTTGTTCATAGTAAACATATGCACCTTATCCCCCTTAAACACCGCCCTCAACTTCTCGTCGCACCGAATCTGTCTCTTGTCGTTTGGATCTTGCAGATCTCGCTCTTTGACGTACGCCCATATTCTTTTGACCGTCTGCGGTCTCGACAGCTGGCTCTCACCCAGTAACTCTTGAAGCGGTTCGGAAAGATGCATGGGTTTGTGAAATCCGCCTTTCTTCTCTTTCTCTGGTTTGGGGCTCCCGGAATCGGCCACGTCGCTATCGTCGTCGCTTCCGATTTTGGCTGCACTCTTCTTCTTCGTCTTCTTGACTGGCTTGGATGCAGCTTTCTTCTTGGTAGCGCTGGCACCACCTCCTCGCGTCGCTCGACCGCCGGTAGAGGCGAACTCGGCTTGGAGACGCTGGGCCATCTGCTCATCTGTTTCTGCCTTTGGTTCGGATTTCGGACCTTTGGACTTCTTCTTCGGCGGTGGGGTGGCATCTTTGACGTCGCTAAGCTCGCTTTCATCGTCGATTTGTGCCTCCTCTTCCTCTTCGGACGCTTTACGCTTGTTGGATGGTGACTTGACGGACGCCAGCACGGCGGATGCGATGGCGGTGGGAGGACTGGGCGGCTTGTAGTCGTGACCGTTCGCGGTAGGTGCTGGTTCAGCCGCGCCATTGGTCGTGCCGGTCTCGCGCTCGCGTTGGACTTTGTCGAAGCGCTCCATTATCAGAGCGGTGATTTGCTCCTACCGAGGGTCAGTGAGGCCATGAGAACGCTAGCTTCGCCATACCTTCTGCTCAGTCAGATCGTAGTCGACCTTCTCTTGCAAGCCCTTCCGTATTCGCTTCGCCGAGATGCTGTCGAGATCGGCAGTGGAGAGGATGTCGTCGATGATGGCCGAGTAGGATGCCAGTTGCTCTGGTGGTACTGCGCACACCAGTCAGCCAATCGCTCAATCGAAGGGTTGGTTGAATTGCAGCAATACACCCATATAGCTGCAAGACGAGTGAAGCGTATTCTGCTTCAAGTTCGGTCGACGTACGTTCGGAAGCCATGGTTGCGGTTCGTTGCGATCAGCTGGCGCGGGAGCTCCTCAAGTGTCGCAACGGTGTGTGAATATGCTCGGGAGCTTCAGTGGCGATGCGCGAAGCTGTGTGTTGTAGTGCGAGCAAGCAATGGACTAGTATGTATGTTTCGGTTGATGTGCAGAGAGAGCAAGCGGATATGCAGGTGATATGCCGAGCGCCGACGACGTTCAGCCGATGCGGTTGAGACCTAAGGCAGTCGAGCAGGAGTATCTCGTGACCAGCAGTGATGTGACTCGATCGTGTGACTGTCTACTCAGTCACTTCAAGCGCTCGAATTGTGGTAGAGATATTCCGATGTTGTAGTTAGAGAGACATTGGCTGGAGTTTGAGGTCATTGGTTACTCGGGCGCTCCCGGCTGAGTCATTATTGCCCCACCGAACACTTCCCAAATTCTGAGAAGTCGCATACGAGAGTCCGGCGACGAGCATCAGGCAACGCATACACATACGGAGAAAGGCACCACACGAGCACAGCGAATTTCAGCGATCCCGAGACATCAACAGCGACCCACAACTCCACAACGGCCATCATGGCACCCTCCTTCGAGCAATTAGATCCGGAGACGGAGTACGAGGATGGCGAGGATGAGATCGACTACTCAGGTACGCGAGAGGTATGTAGTGGACGGCAAAATCAGTCGCTAATGCGGTACAGACCTCCGAGAGCAGTATGAAGTTCGCATGGAAGAAGGCCTGGACACCTTTATCGTAATCGATGGCCTACCCAAAGTCCCACCAGGAAGCAAAGACAAGCTCGTCAAGTTCTTGCTCCGAAAGCTCACCACTGCCGGAAAGACCAGCGAGCAGAATGTCTTCATGCCCATGAACGAGGCCGGTGACATGAGCGAGGGATTTGCATTCGTGGAGTACGAGACACCCGCTCAGGCAGTCAACGCAGTCAAGACCCTGCACGCAACAGCCCTCGACAAGAAGCACACGATCGCCGTCAACAAGCTCACGGATATCGAGAGGTATGGTCGGGAAGGCAGGATAGACGAGACATACAAGGAGCCGGAGATCGCCCCCTTCGAGCAAAAGGATCATCTGCGATGGTGGCTAGGCGACCAAGAAGGCCGTGACCAGTTCGTCATGTACCGCGGTGACCACGTTGGCGTCTACTGGAACGAGAAGGAAGACCAACCCGAGCAAGTCGTAGACCGCATGCACTGGACCGAGTCCTTCGTGCAATGGTCACCAAAAGGCACATACCTCACCTCCATGCACGCACAAGGTGCCCAACTCTGGGGCGGCCCATCCTGGTCAAGACAAAAGCGCTTCATGCACCCTGGCGTAAACCTCATCGACTTCAGCCCCGACGAGCGATATCTCACAACCTGGTCCCATCAGCCTCTGCAAGTCGACGAAGGCAACCCCATACTCTCTCTCGAAGAAGACGGCAAGAACTACATCATCTGGGACGTCGCCACCACGAAACCAATCCGCTCTTTCCAGACTCTTGACCCACCCGGCCCACGGACAGATGCAGAAGGCAACCCAATCAAGAAGAAGCTGCAGTGGCCAGCCTTCAAGTGGAGCGCGGACGCCAAGTACGTCGCTCGCATGAACCAAGGCCAATCCATCAGCGTCTACGAACTCCCGCGCATGAACCTTATGGACAAGACGAGCGTCAAGATTGAGGGCATCATGGATTTCGAATGGTGTCCCGCTAACCCTCAACGCGACAACCAGAAAGAGTATGAGCAACTGCTCTGCTACTGGACGCCTGAGATGGGCTCCAACCCGGCGAAAGTCGGTCTTATGACCATCCCTACCAAGGAGATCGTCCGCACGCGCAACCTGTTCAATGTCTCCGATGCCAAGCTCCACTGGCAGAGCGACTCCTCCTTCGTTTGCGTAAAAGTCGATCGCCACAGCAAGTCCAAGAAATCCATGGCCACCAACCTCGAAATCTTCCGCGTTCGCGAGAAAGGCGTACCCGTCGAAGTCGTGGACAGCATCAAAGACACCGTCATCAACTTCGCCTGGGAACCCAAAGGCGACCGTTTCGTGCTCATCACTGCTGGTGAGATCCCTGTTGGGTCCGCCGTGCCGCCCAAGACCAGCGTGAGCTTCTTCTGCCCCGAGAAGATCAAGCCTGGTGCGCCTGGCGCAGGCCAGAAAGGTAACTTCAAGCTCATCCGGACAATCGACAAGAAGAACAACAACGCCATCCACTGGTCTCCTAACGGCCGTTTCGTCGTCGTCGCCACCGTGCTCTCGCAGCAGAGCTTCGATCTCGAATTCTGGGACTTCGACTTCGAGGGCGAGAAGGATGAGAAGGACCGCGACCTCACCGCCAACCTGCAGCAAGTCGGATCCGGAGACCACTACGGCATCACGGACATCGAGTGGGATCCCTCTGGCCGCTTTTTGGCTACTAGCGCCTCGGTCTGGAAGCACAGGATGGAGAACGGCTACCATCTCTACACATTCTCGGGAAACTTGCTGAGAGAAGAGCCACTTGAGCAATTCAAGCAGTGGGCTTGGCGCCCGAGGCCGGAGCGTCTGTTGAGTAAGGAGGAGATGAAGAACGTCCGTAAGAACCTGAGGGAGTACAGCAAACAGTTCGAAGAGCAAGACGCTGCCAAGAGGAGCTCAGCGGATAAGGCGGTCGTGGACCAGAGGAGACAGATGCTCGAGGAATGGATCAGATGGCGCAGCAGAGTCGAAGAAGATCTCAACGAAGAGAGGGAAGCCATGGGCCTGCCAGAGCTCTCCGAAGAGCGTGCTGCACTCATTGTTGGCGAGGAGAAAGGAGAGCAAGAGGGCAAGGTTGTTGAGGAGATCTTTGAGGAAATCTTAGAGGTAAGTTTCTCCGTGCTGTGATGCTCTGTTTTGAGTGACTGGCTGACGATTTGGTACTACAGGAGAGCGAGGAGATTATTGAGTAGATTGGCGCAAACAAGAAATCGAGCGGGGTGCGAACAAGAAGTGCAGGGCTGGCTGGTAGACTGAAGGTCGACGCGAGGTGCTGTACGAGGGTTGAGGTTGCGGAGATTCTGTTCGCTCGCTAGTCGTGCAGGTATCGTGGTATGCAGTTCATCTCGACATATTTCCAGCCGCAGCAGCTGCCGTTATTTTATCAGAGAGGACGTTGACAGCTCATGGCTGGCTCGCCTGCTCGTGTTGAGAGCAATAGGGGCGTGAGATCTCAGAACTCTGGAACGACAGAATTCTCGCCATTTCTAAGATCTCATAGCAGTCTGGGGGACAACCTGGCAGCACCAGAATGTTTTGATTGTTAGGGATACAAATCCTCATTCAGCCCGACTTCGGTACAGTAGCTGGGTCGCCGCAAAAAGTTTCTCGTTGGTTGCTTGTAATGCTCACACGATATATGTAGGCCTGTCAATCGCTGAGCTGACGGTACAGGACTGGATCCGTGGCGTGCTGCGTTCGGTATCAGCCAACGTCGCCGATTTCTTCGTTGCAGAATACGTCGTGGCGTTTCTGGAACCCTCCGCCCCCTGGCCGCCCCGGCGGTTCTCCAGCAGATCTCGCTTGTTCTGACGCACGAAGGTCTCAAGCTCGTTGAGCCTGCAGCCAGCATGCCGCCTCAAGCTCTCCACGGCTCCTTCTCTGTCACCGACAACGATAATGAGGTCGTGCGCCCGCTGCGCTACCCATGCGGCTCGTTGTGTAGCGAACAATGTGTCGGCGAAGGTTCACTTCGTTTCCTACCACACGTCGCTCCTTGCTCCCTCGGCTTGAGTGTCAATGCTCCACCTCAGCCTTGCCTTTTATCTCATTACTATACACACATACATACGAACAGTAACAATGCTTTGTTACACAGGTTAAGCGCTTCTAGTCCATGCAGGAGCACATCCCCCGTGGCCACCCAGAGTACCTACCCCATACCGAAGATCCCGGCCACGAAGGAGAGGTTCAAGCTTATGTTGACTGTCTGGACTTCGACTACGAAGGCGAAAAGGACGAGAAGGACGAAGGTCACAACCAATAGTGTTGGGTGTCGAGCTCCATACCCAAGACGAGACCAATAAATTCGACAAAGCTGAGACTCGCCCACGACCCTCTCTGAGCAGAGGACTGGACTCCAGCTCGTGTTCGCGCTTGCGTTATGTGGATCCTCGATGATCGGATGGACAAGGCTGCACGCGCCGCTGATATCGACGGTCGTGTAGAGGTTCAGCGGGCCCTTGGAGAAGCAGAGTCTCCCGCAGAGTCCAGAAGATAGTGACCTTGTTGTAGCTGTGCTGTCCGTCGAGGGTGATGTGTTCGTCTTCTGGAAGAGAGGGGTAGGCTCTGGAAGTGTAAGACATCCTAGGGACTCAAGTTCGCTGGAAGTCCACTGTACGATCTTTTGACACGCTTTCTCAAGCACTTCAGCCTGTCCGAAGCGGCCTGGAGGACATTGGTCCGCTGCACACCGGCTCAAGCAATGGTGTGTTCTTCAGGGAAAGACTTGCGCGGCCGCCTTCATCCGGAGATCGACAGCACCAGCACTGACCTTGTGCATCGAGCTTCTCGAGTCGCTCCTGAGCCTTCGCCGCGTCACTTCACCGGAGTTGTTGCATGAAGGGACACAGCTATTTAGCTTCTGATGTCCGGGGTCCCAGTCTGGTTCACGGCATGAGACATGCATCTCCTGGTCTCCTGATGTCTTCAACATTGTCTGGGTCCAGAGAGCAATACAGTAGCCCCCCGGACTGCTGTAAGTGCAGAGGGTTTGCCATGGAGGTACTGTATCTCTCCATCTCTCGATGATTCTCACATCATGTAGGTCCAGAGGGCAATACCGTAGCCTATGGAACTGCTTCAAGGTCAGAGAATGGAGGCGGCCATGACGTATATCACCAGCCCTTGCTATCTCACTTGCTCATGTTGACGGAAAGAGGGCGCCTGAGGAAAAAGCTGTTCATGTTGTACCCTTTGTGGCTTTCGCTTGCCATCGCTACGCTGTGCCATGTTTTTCGACCCGCTATTCATTCTCTCATAACCATCATCCCCAGCCCCTCTTCTCTCTCCATAACCCTCGTGATCATTGAACATAAGCCCCATCCGCCCAGCCTTTCTTCTTCGCCCCCAACTCCACGGCCGCATTCCCCCAATCCTCTCCATGATTGTGTCCTCCCTTCCCATCTGCTCCTGCGATCCCCGCTCTCTCCATTCCTTGTTCCTCAGTAAGTAATGTAAGGAGTCCGAAAACCACAGGGCACCCTGTATCCAGCTGCACCCGCATCAAGCCGTGGCTGACAGCGTCAGAGATGTAATCGAAGTGCATCGTGCTCCCTTTTATCAGAGCTCCTATTGCAATAATCGCGTCGAAAGCCTGTTGACTGCCTTTTCCCTCACCTTGCGCGGGTTTCGCTTGCTGGCCTTCTGCTGGGAGTTTCGTAAGATCTGTTGTCGAACCGCCGAGGAGATCTTGCATTCCCGTCGTCACAGAGCCGATCACGGTGCTACTCGCCGCCTGTGTCTGACTACTCTTGTACATCTGCTGTACCGCATATGGTAACTCGTAGCTCCCGGGCACAGACTGGATGACTATATTCTCGTCTTTGACTCCGGCGGCTTTGAGCTTGGAGGTGCAGCCTGAGAGGAGGGAGGAGATTATGCGTGTGTTCCAGCGGGCGTGGATGATGCCTATTCTCAGATTCGAGCCTGTAGAAGACAAGGTGAGGTGTTAGTGGGGTGTTTGAGGGGTTGAGAGTGAGGGAGGGAGAGGTTTACCGTCGTAGGTGTGTGCTTCGCCTATGCCTTTTATTCCTGCCATGATGTATCTCTGCTTATGTTGTGAGCTGTTGTGGTATTGTATTGAGTTTTGGGTTGTTGATGTTAAGTCGTTTGTGAGAAGATGACAAGTACGAAACAGCCCACCTTAATGCGGGGCTCAATAGGGAGGGACCTTTACCAACTGCGACCGTGCAGGGGTCGGAAGCATTGCGGTACCGAATCGAGCAGTAGCGTGTCGTCGTCTGGAGGCTAGTCAGGCGCTAGTCACGGAGTGAATATTAGTTCCTTATTAGGCAGTAATCGTCGGTCTCTTAGTATCGTAGTAGTACTATCTTATACCGCTACTTAAGCGTACGTAGTTTATCTAAATCGAGTTAGTCCGCTATTTCGGAGGTAAGGTCTAAATCGTACGGTATTAAGCTTGGCAGTACACGTACCTCTACTCTTATTATCTTATCTATCGCGTACCTTAGTATACTACGATCCTTACTTCGCTAATAACTTTATTATTAACGACTAATATAACGAGACCGTATACTATCGTAGTAAGGTTAGTAGCGATTAAGGAAGATAGTACGATAGTACTCGATTACTATAGTAAGTCTTAGGGGCTTAAACTAAGGCTATAATACTATAATATTACCGCTAGCTAGTATAAAGGATAACGTTATAAGACTACCGTAATATTAAGAGCTAGAGTTAGTAATATAAGAAGAGGTAAGAGTATAGATACCGGAGCTATAATACTGTTAGTTTTATTACTATTAATTAAGTAGCAATACTACTACTAATACTACTACTATATACTATTAGTTTCTAGTATAGGCGTACTATAGTCGTTAAGGCTTCTTTACTCTAGAGCCGCGACGAGTAACGTCGCTAGTTACTCTAAGTAGTATTACGCTAGGCTCGTCGGCGGTACCGACGCCGTAGTCTAGTTATCGCTCTCTTTCTAGTTACGCGCCTTCTTTACTAATAGGTAGTAACTATAGCGCGTTTAGTTAGTAGTCTATAATATAGCGCGACTCGGTACTACCGAGCGAGTAGTACCGGTATCTACTATTACTATTACCTACTAGTAATAAGATAGCGCTATATAGTAAGATACTACTACTACCGGTACCTTCGCGTACGGTAATACTAATACTACTACCTTCGCGTACGGTAACGCCTTTATTATAGCTTAGTATAGGGCCGCGACTTAGTTAGTTTACGGACTAGTAGCTACGCCGCTTATAGCGGCTCTACAATTAGTTTAAGTATACTTATAAGACGGGCAATATCGTCGACTTCTAGAGGTTTATTATAGACCGGTATAATAACGACGCTACTATAGTTAGCGAACTATTAATTACTAGTAACCTCCGGCGTACCGCTTATAACCGCCTAATCGAGCGCTTATAGAATAGAGAGGCTAAAGATTAATAGACTAGAGTTACTTAAGCGGATACCGAAATAACGTAGGTAATAGATACCTTCCTTAAGTATATAGTAGAGGCTAATAAGGTACTATTTATAAAGTATATAACTCCGGAGTAGTAGGCTAAGCGTAGGACTATTAAAGAAACTACTAGATCTAGTATACTTAAGCGCCTTAAGGAGAAGTAGTAGTAGCGTAAAGTAGTAGCGGTAGCGTAGTAGTAGCGTCGTCGCGTTATTACTATCGATCTTACTAGTAAGGCTTCTAGATCTAGCTTATTATTAGTATTATCTTTATTACTAGCGCTAGCTATAGAGCCTATTACTCTAGTTACTTAGGCTATAATAAACTATTATTAGACTCGCCGATAGGCCGAGTATAACCGCTTACTCGACCGTACCGAAGTAATAATAGAGCGTATTAATAAGAAGAACCGTAACGACTTAATCTATAAGTTCGAGTAGGCTAGTCGCCGGATAGGCCGCTAATTAAACGTAATACTAGAGCGTAAGAGGGCTAATACCGATTACCTTCGCGCCTCTTTAGTATATTATAGTCCTTCTCTTTTATAAGCCCTATCTAACTAACGCTATAGCTAGGTCCTTTAAGCGGTAGATCGTAATAGTAAGACGAAAACTATCTATCGAACGGTACGGACGCGTAAGATAGTTATAGTAGTAGATCTAACGGATAATAAGCTACGCTATAAAAGGGACTCTATTCTATTCGTATCGTAGTAGTCGCCGTCGTCGTAAGGGTATTTGTTGTTAGTTTAGTTACTTGTTTATAGTCTCCTTTATAAAATTGTTACTCTCTCTAGACGGACGAGGTTAAAGCTTAAGTTACTAAGTACGTTATTTTACTACTTACTATACTCTCGTTAAAACGACTTTATACCTTAGGTATCTATACGCCAAATTACTATAAGAGTAACCTAGACGGGTATATCCGGTAATATTGTTACCGTAAAGTATATAACTTATTACTAATATTATTCGATAACGAGTTTTAAAGAAGAGGAGGTACTTTCTTTATAAGATATTATACTATTAGAGATAGTATTAGGGTTACTTAGGGTTATATAGGTAGGACTAATAAGAGGCTTAGGATCTTAGTATACCTTTATATAACTATAGTATACTTAGTAGTCGTACGGGGATATCGAATATTACTAAAAGAAGACCCTTCCTCGACTACTAAAATACTAGTTTACGTAGTTAAACTACTTACGAAAACTACTCCTTATCTATACTCTTATAGTCGGTATCTTACTATAAGTCTACTAGTACCCCTTCTTCTTTATCTCTATACGGAGCTTACTTACTATTAATATCTTCCGGTAGAGGGCCTAGTAGAGCGCTAGTAGTAGCGATACTACGCTTAATTATTGCGGCGATCTTGTAACCGATCTCTTTATCGGAATCGAAGCGGAGGTATTTATCGATATAAGGCGCTAGTATACTATAGGCTCTACTAATCTAATTACTATAGAAGTAGGTATAGTAATTAGTAAGTAGTACTATAGCTATATAGTAAGAACCGACTTATTATAGATCTACCTTTAGCGCCTTATCGACGGTAAGTATACGCTAGAGATTACTTACTTCGCTAAAACCGTACTCGATAGATATACGTAGTACGGATATCTCCTTTATAGTAGTAACCTTATCTAGATTACGAAGACTACCGCTCTTCGACTTCTAGCTTCTAATAATACTATTACCGACGTAGTACGTAGAATCCCCCTAAATAAAGAGCTTATAGTTGTCTAGTATCTTATAAAAGAGCGCGCGCTAGATATACTATATTATTAAGTTATAGACGAGCCGACTATTACTAAAGGAGCTAGGTTCCGAGCTATATAACGTTATTATACTATCTAGAAATACTAGCCCTTAGTACTTAATACTATAGCGGTATTTATAGCTACTATAATACGGCTTCTAATTGTACGTTAGTCGATAGATTAGCTAGAGTATACTATCGATAAAGGCGAAGATATTCTCTTTACCTATATCCGGCTTAAGGTAAGTAGTATAGTAGCGAAGATAATCGATAGTAAGGCGCTATAGATCCTATAGAAGTCTATACTAGAAGTTGTCGACAAGGTAGTCTACTACGTCGTTAAATACTATACTAATCTAAGTCTTACTACGGCTATACGTATTAATAAGCGACTACTAGCTTATAGTCGCTATAAGTCGCTCGAGCGTTAAGTATAATATAGTTTCTAGATCTAGCCGGACGTAACGATTGAACTTAGCTTTACCGATTCGTAGTAGCTCTACTAGCTTCTTAATCTACGCCTTCTTAAAGCGGAAGCGATAGTAGTAATTAGTATCTAGTACTACGTCGAGGCTAAAGCTAAAGCGCTAGTATACTACTAGCTAGTATACTAGCCGGTCGCATCGTCGACGAACGCGCTTAAAGCCGGTCGGTTAGTCGGAGTCGTACTTATTATTAGATTTATTAGCGATAGTAACAACGACTATAGTTATAGCTATAGCTATAGTAGTAGCGCTAGTAGTAGTAGCCTTATAGTATAGTACCGTAGCGAGCTTAGTATTATTATCTATAGAGTTAGTAAACTAACTCTATTATAGTAGAAGATTAGATAAGGTTCGATTTAGACTTATTACCTTAGTAGGCTCGCTAAACTATAACCGGACGAGATACTAAGGTACGTAGCGTACGGTAAACCTCTAAATTACGATCAAACAGTATTTACCGATCTACTTCTTAATCGAGCTAGCGCAACGGATAACCACCGTGCGACCGCGTACTACCGAAACCTCGCCTTAGACTGGTAAAGGTCCCTAATAGCTGCTGCAAGGGACAGCCTTATGGAAGCAGGGCAGGAGCATGTGACAGTGAGAACGATAATAAACAGCTGTCAAGAACGCTGACGGCGTCTGTCTGAAATGCAATACATTCATCTTCTGCGATAGCCGCCTCGCGGCGGTTCGCTCTACACAAGAGAAGAAGAGCACTGCGCCAGCTTCTCCGGAGCGCTTCCAGAAACGCCCGCCTACTCTGGCTCTCGTCCACCCCCCAAGATAGTAGCATATCGATGAGATCTAACCGCCAGCGCCATGCGATGACTGAAGCCTCCCTCCTTGCTGTTGTATCGTGCCACACCCGCCAAAACGCTCCAAGGTGCAAGGCTAGTTGAGGAAACCCTTGCAGTTCGCCGAACCGCAGAGACATGGTATCCGGTCCGTAGCGCCATACTCGCGCTCGAACTTGTAGTCGTACGTGAGTTCGTCATCTGTGATATCATTAGCATCACATTCCGTCCGCATTTTCTCAGCTCTCGCAGGCACGACTTACTCTTCACAATATCCTTCAACGCATAAATAACAATCCTCGGCGTCCCCTCCACCTTGATAATCTTCGCCGTGCAGTTCGGGTTACACGAGTGATTGATAAACCTCGCAATGCCGCCCTTCTTGGTCGCATCCACGATCTCATCATCCATCATGCGGAAAAGGTAAGAGGAGCCAACACCTTGCTTCTCGTACCTCTGCTCACGGAGATCTGCAACCTTCTGCCGGACCTTCTCGCCCACGTACTCGATGATGAGGTCGTTGATTGCGATGTTCTCTTCAGCGTACAGACCCCAGCCGTGGATGGCAGAGCGGTCGAATTTGACGAGCTTCTTGCGCTTCTTAAGCTGATTGAAGCGGATGGCGACGTCGGCGTCGCTGTTGGCTGTGGCCAGGGTCTGCTTCTGGAGGTTGATGTCGTTGACGAGACGGCGGTTATTCGCACGATTGCTGCGGGAAGTAGCTGTAGATGCGATCTTCTCTGCTGCAGCGAGTTTGGCGGCTTTGGCGGCTTCAACGGCGGCTGCTGGATTCGCATTGGCCTGGGCCTGGCGCTCTTCGCGGGCTCGCTGGACCTTGATGCGGTGAGGAAGGTACTTAGACTTCTCCTCGTTCAAGATCTTCTTGACGCCCTCTGTGCGAGCAGATCCAGTCATGTTAGGCACGTAATAGCCTTCGATGCCAGTCTCAGACTGCACTGGACCGTGTGCGCCGCTGTTGAGTGTCTTGATCTCCTTCTGCTTCCAGGCCCAGAGCTTGGCGTCTCCGATGTCGTAGGCTGCTTCCTCCGCAAACGCCCTCTTTGCAAGCGCAAGATCCTCGTCGTCCTTGATGATATCTTGCCATCCGTCAATGTCCAGCACAAGATCCGGATCATCTTCAACAGTCTTCCGCGGCTTGTCGTGCGTGAACTTCCACCGAACGTCTTCTTGCGCCAGCTCTTCAACAGCTTCCAGCTCAAGCTCTTTCTGCTCGATCTTGGTGACCGTCTCTTCAGCAACTGGCTTGCTTGCCGCCTTAGCCTTCTTCGCTTCGGCTTTGAGCGCTTCCTGCTCTTCCAGAATCTGCTTCTTGGTCTTGCGCTTCTTCTTTGCCTTCTCTTTGACAGCCTTTGCATCAAGATCAACGGAAGGTGTGCTGTCCTGCTCTTTCTCCGCCATCTGCACATCATCAATGTAGTTCTGCACGAAGTCGTTCCTCGCTTCGCTCTTGACCTGGAACAGATCATCGTCGGCTCTGGATCGCTGCCGAATGTACAGCTCGGTCCGTGCACGTGTGCCGTACTTGGAGGTACGGGGCAGCGTATTGACCACCTGCTCCAGCTCGCGAGTCGCAAGGTCCTCAGGCTCCTTACGCAAGAGATGACCAAGCAGCTGCTTCTGCAATCCGTCGAAGACTTCCTCCTTCTCTTCCTCGTCCCACTCCGCAACCTTCCTGCGCTTGTGCTTGGGCGTATCCGCGACAGAGTCCGTGTCAAAAGGCGTCGAAGTCCTACTCGACCTACTGAGCGGCCTGCTTTCTTGATCCTCCGTATCGCGCGTGAGCGAAGTCCTGCGCTCATCGTCTGAGTCTTCCTCATCTTCGCGATCGTACATCTGCTGCAACTTGAAGTGCAGTCCTCTGGCATGCGCTGTCGGCCTTGGTGCAGGTTTGCGTCTCCGCTCATCTGCAAAAGCGTTCGTGGGCGCACGCTCGCGCTCCCATTCGCCTCTTCTGCCGCGCTGACTGTTGGGATCGTGGGGTCGCAGGGGTTTGGAGTGAGACAAAGGATACCCGTGTCTCCCTTTCGGAGTATGCGGAGGTGTGTCGCCGGCTTTGTTGAAGAGCAAAGATGCGCCTTTGTTGTCATTGTTCGAATGGTCAGGCAGACCGAGCTTCCTGCGCTTAGCAGTATGTTTCGCTGGATCCAGACTCTCATGGAAGATGGGAATCGCGACGCGTGTCTTGATGTCGCTCATGATCTTGTCTCGCAGCTCAACGCGCAGCTGCTCCAGCGCACCTTGCACAGGATCGAGATTCGCGGCCCGATTCTTCTTCTCAATCTCCATATCCTCTTGCTCTTCGCGCTTGAGCCGCTCAAAGTTCTCTTTCTTCTG